>JAWLRI010000801.1:2246200-2368460 GCA_034781795.1 Crypturellus tataupa | reverse complement strand
GAACATCTGCCCTATGAGGAGAGGCTGAGGGAGCTGGGCCTGTTCAGCCTGGACAAGAGAAGGCTGAGAGGGGATCTAATTAGTGTGTACAAGTACCTCAAGGGAGGCAGTGAGGAGGATGGGGTTGGCCTCTTTTCAGTGGTGGCCACTAACAGAACCAGAGGAAATGGCCACAAACTGAAGCACCAAAAGTTCAACAGGAACTTATGGAAAAAAAATTTAACAATAAGGGTGACGGTGCACTGGAACAGGTTGCCAACAGGTAGAGTCTCCTTCTCTGGAGATCTTCAAGACTGCCTCGATGCGGTCCTGTGCCACGTGCTCTAGGTGGTCCTGCACGTGCAGGGGGGTTGGACAAGATGAATCTCTAGAGGTCCCTTCCAATCTTAACGATTCTATGAAGTACCTGAGGGGTGACTGTAGGGAGGATGGGGCCAAGCTCTTCTCCATGGTGGTTGATGACAGGACAAGGGGTAACAAGTGCAAGTTGAAACACAGAGGTTTAATCTCCATGTGAGGAAGAACTTCTTTCCTGTGAGGGTGACAGAGCCCTGGAACAGGCTGCCCAGAGAGGTTGTGGAGTCTTCTTCTCTGGAGATCTTCAAGACCCGCTTGGATGCAGCCCTGTGCCACGTGCTCTAGGGGGTTGGACTAGACAATCTCCTGAGGTCCCTTCCAACCTTAACCATTCTGTGATTCCATGATGTGAACTTGCGAACGCTCTTTCTCTTGTAAGCCATGTCTAAAGGCGTTGCATCAAATATTCTGTACCTTAAAGCAGCAGCAGGTCTGACTGGTGCAGGAACTGCTACCTTCGTGCTTTTCTAGAGCAAATGTGACTCACTGTAAACACTGTGGTCCCTTTCCTGCAAGCATTAAAGATATGGGCAACAGCACCAGCCCCAACAGGGCTCTTCAAGTGCTCAGAGCTAAGCACATGCTTCCATGTTTGAAAGAGGAGGAGATGCACTTTGTAAAGCCCACGCACCATATGCTCCTTGCTTCTCCCGGCTGACTTTGTACTAATTAAGTCTCCCAGTTCAGCAGAGCCCGTGGCAGACGGCAGAGGAGGAAGGCTCCTGTGTGCACCACGAGCTATCTGAAGACTTTTCTTCAAGCATCTAGCCAGGGGGCAACTCATATTGGCCTCTCCGTGAGCCTTTCCTGAAAACATTTGATTCTGGTGATTAGAAAATAAAATCCAGCCCGCTTTCAGCCTAGTTTTATGCATAGATGGCCAAGAGTTCAGGACCTCTACAAGCAGCAGAACTTTTATGCGAGCATTTCCAACTGAAACACTCAAGAGAAGCAACAGTGGATTTCAGACTGTCAGAGCTGCCTTACGGGTCAGCTCTAAGTGCTTTAACAGTATGTGCAGCTCTGTATAATGATACTACAGCGTTCGGGCAAACGCTTTACTTACAATTTGTGACACAGCCATTATTTCAGAATAGCCTGTTAAAGAGGTTCACCCACCTTACTGTTTTGATGCAACTAGCAAAACGTTTTAAGTTCTAAAGGTGCGCTGCCTAAAAAGGCAATCATTTCAGCTGCATGAGAATGGGAAGGGAAAGAAATTCAACCACTGACCAGTTTATAAACATTTTCAGCCTTAGCTGCAGATTCCTTTAGGAGGAGGGAGCTCTTGCTTTGAGTTTTGATATAAGATGGTAAGGTCTCAGGAATGAGTGATACAGAAAAAATCTATGATGCTCTCACTCCTTTTGAAGAGTCTTAGGTTGTTGCTTTGAAATTTTCTTATATCACTGAAAAGCTTGACTTTATAATCACACACTCAAAGCTCTTCTCGCCTTCAGGATCAATTTAAAGGGACAGCAGCAGCCTGCAACCTGATTTCATCAAGTGTACTATCAACATTAAGAGTTGTTTTAATCAAAGACATATTTTGCCCATAACGCAGGCAGTTCATTTCTCACATTTGAGAATTCAAAGGAGACTTCTCATTTCCACATTCCACTCATCTGTATTCAGCTACATGAACTGAGCCTCACACTCAGGACTCAAGTACTGCAAAGGGAAGATTATATTTAAACAAAACAGGCTTCACTGGATGGTGTGACACAAAAATTGATTTTTTTGACCATGCTGGTGTCAGTTAACGAGGAAGTCATCAAAAGCTTCCACACTTTTCCTGGCTCACAGTGTTTTCTTCCCTTCAACATTATTCACCTGCCATTCTCCTGCCTTATGCCTCAAGGTTTCACCTCCCTCCCTGAGCTCTGATAAGATTTGGGTATTTCCTAGCCTCAGGGTAATAAACATACAGGTAGCAATATAATAACAGTATTTTCGTGCTTCTAAAATCATGACATCAGCAATAAGCCCCAAAACAAATACTATGTCTGATCTCCAATGCACGGTCCTACACACTCTGCGTCCTCTCTCCCTTGGTGAGAACCAAACCACCAAGATCTCACGATTTGAAGGACAACCCAGCCTGAAGTGAAGTCCAGCTGGCTTTTACCAGCGCAAAAACTGCAATCAAATACACACAACTGCATTTATTAGTTTGTAGCCATGCACACACTTTCATAAGACAAGATCTTATGGAAATAGAGAACTCAAGACAGATAGTTACAGGGAAATCACACCTAAACAAACCTGCAATATTGCAAGAGGGAATACTTGCTTTCTTACAAATCTGTAAAGCGACAGCTCTATGAATAGAGCATAATAATAGTTTATGTTACACTGCATTCTCTTCTATGATTTACCCCAATCACAGAAACATTTACTTGGTTACTACAGCGTAACACCTCAGAACCTCCCGAGCGCTGCGCAGTGAAACGGGCTGCACAAGCGAAACCCCCAAACCTCTTCTCTTGGAGCAGTGTTTCCCACAGCAACTGCTGAAAGGTTGGCTGGGGTGAAACTGCTTTTCAGCAGGCAGCAGTACCTTGCAGCTGTTTAGGAAAGATAGGGAAAAAGACCATTTCTAAGAGACACTGCAGAAGAAACTTCAGGCAAATGAAGCACAACTAGGGAGCCTGAAAGCCCCAGGCTGTCACACGCACGGTGCCAAAATTAGTACTAGCGAATTACTCACTCCAGCTACATGGACGGGCCATACAAATTGCAAGCTGGCTCTCAAGCTTGAAGCACAGGAAATGTGCACCCTGATTACAAAGCACTAATCCCAGCCGCTATTCCACTGTCAGTGCCTCCTCCTACCTCCGCTACCTAATAGCGGTAATTATTTATTTGGGATGACTTTTACGAAACAAAACTAGAGTTACGCACAGTTAATCCGACAACCAATTATTTGCTGCATGTGTTTGCTTTTTTACTTTGAGTTTTATTTTTTTCTGAAAAATATTAAAGACCTGTATTACCACAGTATGACCTCCTGCTGGGACCACAGAATAGACGGTGCCTATGAGAGGCACCCCATGAAGCTAAAATAGACACTGAGTCCTTCATTTTTCTGGTCATCCTCAGAAATGTTCTGTGCTAGCGAAATGCCAAAGAAGCAGCAAGTTGTTGCCCATCACCAGAGATCCTATAGGTCTGTTCGCCTGGGGGAAGTTTGGAAGCAGATTAATTTGCTCTTTTTAGATAAATAGAGAGGAGGGAACCAGTTGCCAGCAAGAGACAGGCCAATTTCAATGTGAATTTGAAAGTGATCGGGAGTCCGGTGTCATTTATACAGGCAGGTGGGTGATGGTGATAAAACACATTTGTGGATATTAAAACCAGACAGGAAACTGCATTCACATCCTTGGAAAAGAGCTAACATGGGAGAATGTTTCCCATCTGCTCACTGCTGAAGAAAAAAAATCCCAACTCCTCCCACTCTTTCTGCCTGCTCCCCACAACTCAGTCACTTGGGAAAATATTTTATTATAATGCGTTATTTTAAATATTTCAGTTTGGATTTGGAATCATTTTTCTCTGTTACACATGATCTGCGCTGTGAAATAACAGATATTTGACTGTCGCTCAGCAGTCTCCTACCCCTGCATCAACACTGCTCCATACCACCCCATTTAACTATGCACACTGATCAATGAAAACTTTTGGAGTTGCTATTGAGCAAACGGCTGCAGTTGGTTAACAGAGCTCCGAAAATCTAAATAATTGTATTTTCTTAAACATTTTTATCCCATTTGTCATGCAAAGCATTAAGACAACAACAGGGCCTGGTCTAGTTGAACACTGTTTAATTCTAGTTTGTACAACGTGTATTTGTCTATGCAATTAAATATCTGATATTCTATATAAAGCAAGCAGAATCCCCGAGGATACAATTTTAATCACTTTATAAGTAATTGAGAGTTAAGAATCCCTAATTTCTCCTCTGCTGCTAATACACGGTTTGCCTTATACCAAGAATCCTCCAGTTTTTTTAAATTAGCAGTCTTTGGTGGCCAGCACTGACTAGCAAAAGACTTTTTCAGACTCATTCTTAGTAAGTAGATAAAACAGATTTGTTTAAAAACAAATCTCACAATTTCTGCCTAAATAAACATTCCAAGGCATTTTAAAACAAATCATTAATAACCATTAAAGAATTTGCTCAAAAACATTCAAAGAGACCTGTGCATAAAAAGGGGGTAAAAAAAAATAATAAATAATAATAATAGTATTAACCTGTTGTGTCTACCTTAACTGAAAGCCTTCCAGGACAGGAGCAAGCTTTGGGCTTAGCAGGACCAGCAGATACCATATATTACACTGAGAAACACTAGCAAAGTCAAAGCAGAGAACACTGCTCTGCCCAATGCTGTCATTTCTGGAACTACAACTTCAGCTCTGGAGGGCCCAGCATTTCAAACCAGCAATTACTGATCTGGGGACTGTCAGGCGCATTACGGCCTTCGCTCTATCTCTGTTTATCCTAGTTATTGCACTGAAGTCTAAAACAAACTGGCAAAATATTACAAAAGTGATCAACAACCCAGTCATGTACCAGATCTCCCTCTCCTATTTTTTACATTACAACTGTGACAGGCAATTGTCCCTACCACTGCTTATCAATGTTAAGTAGCACACAGAATATTAATATGAACAAATGCTAATTATTTCAATTTTTTAAGTCTGTGACAATTACTGTTGTATTAGAGCTGCCTGAATCAGTACATAGCTATGGAAAACAGTTAATTTTTCAAAGGTTATCTACAGCAAAGCATTAAGGGAGACGTATTTCAAACCACAGGGTCTTGGAAGACTTTTAAAACAACATATATTTCAACAGTGACACTTCAAGCTCAGCTCTCACGAGCCCCTGCTTCCTTACTATTAAATTTATATTAAATTAAAACTGGGATTCATCACGAGTGCAGGGCTGTCTGGTATGTTCCTAGCCTCACTACAACAAAAAAAATCATTGTTCCTCTTGAACTTAAAGTTGGCTCTGCACCTTGGCCGTGTAAAAACAAGCAGGACAAATAAACCGCATTGCTCCCCCAGGGCCTCGTGCTCACTGTCCCCTCCGCTGCCGACCTGCAGCCCGTGCAGTGCTCCTAAGCCACCCAGAACGTGATAACCCACCTCGGTGCAGCACCGAGCTAAACTGCAGCCGAGTGGGCTTCAAAACTGTTTAGGCAGCACATGCACATGGTTTTACTGACTGAAATACCGAGACTTTTCCTCTTGGGTCCTTCCATCGAGCTCCCTGGGATCACCGTTAACCTCGAACTCCTCAAGGCTTGTTGGGACGCATTACAGGTAGGGCTATAGAAACAGGACCACCTTTCTTATTAAGACTGACCTCATAAAACCCCTCATTTATTACCAGCATGGCAACATTCTTGCATATGCGTTGCCCTTTAGAAACTCAAACATTAATGTATGCCTACTTTATAGTGCTAATGCGAGCTGCAGGCACAAAGGAAAAAAATCGTAAAGGAAGAGGTTTCTTTAAGTTCCTTTTAGTGGTAAGTCAGGAGTAATCGCCCAGTTCTCAGTGCCAACACCTGCATTACAACTGGGTAACTGTGCCAGCTTCTTCTCTCAATTAACACATAAAACATTATTTGGTAACTGCTTCCCATCTGATCCTGTTCTGTCACAGTTCCATTTCTGCACCTTGCATTTGAAGACATCAGCAAAACCCTACAGAGACTTCAAGCACTCTCGTACTCTGCTTATGTAGAAGAAAGGCTGTTTTCCATGAATTTCAGCACAAGTCTCACAGCTGCAACCTACTGTTTCAACAGTATCTGTTCCTACACAAATATAAAGAGAAGTCTTTTCTTCTGCCTTAAATCGTCATTAATCAGTTGTGTGACTGAAACGCTGGCACCTGTGGGCGCTATCGGGCTGAAGTGCCAGCCCCTGACCTTGCGGCCAGACAACATCCAGGAGAAACTTGCACTAAGTGATGGAGATTTCTCTCCAAGTCCCAGTCCAGACACGAAGTACTTGGGTCCTCGGAAAGTATGAGGCTGGAGGACGGCTTCCTGGCTCAGGGCCAGATCTATCATAGAGCAAAGGATGGCAACACATAGCACGGTGCCAAGAGCTGGAGGGCCACTCTTCAGCAAGCAACAGAAAAAGAAAAGTCACCATGGAGATACAACCCCCGAGAGGCTCAGATAAAGTCTCCTAACGGGAGCGGTATGTGCTGACTTGTGCTGCTCTTCCAGCACCACCTCTCTGCCCTCCTGCTGCCCCTTTTCGACATTCCCATCCTTGGCCTGCTCATTATTTATTTATTTATTTTGGTGGCAGGGAGGGGGCCCTCTCTTACAGTGCTCTGTAAAAACAACAGTGGGACTCTGCTCCTCTTACTACCTACAACTACTCAAATAACTGATTTTGTGGGTTGGTAACCAAGCTGAAGTCTACTCTCCAATTTCAGAGACTTTTTTTCCTTCCTGCTTTGGAAGGAAGAATTCCTAGGGCAAGCAAATATTTGAATAGAAAAGTACCCTGTCAGGTGGAAATAAAAGTGCACATGGCCTGGAAACAGCCACCCTCCCCGTGCCCCCAGCAGCGGCAGGTCCCGGCTCTGCGGGGCTGCTGCGTGGTGCGTGGTCTCCTCAAGGACGGCCTGATTTCTGCAAAGAGTAATTGCAGGAAACGGCTCACAGCTGACACGCAGAACTCCGCGTGATCCTAGAGCTGCCCTTCCAGCTGTAGTTCGAGGCCACGCGGCCATGGGAATGACTGGGATGTCCCATGCCAGGACCCTCGGCGGGACTGTGTTGCCTTCTGAACAAGCCTTGCACTAAGCATCCGCAGGGATTAATGAAGATCTAGGTCACACGTGTCACTAGGTAGCCTGATGATTCTACATTGAATTAAGCATAATGCAATGGAGAGGCAAAAATCTCCCTGCTGTCACCTATATGACAGGAAGCCTCAGTGCAAATTATCAACAGTAAAACTTCACATTACAGCAAGTCCATCCACAGCAAGCACCAGTAGCTTTCAAATGCTGTCAAGGGGCAGTAAACAGAACCCAGAAGCTCCAGCTTAGAGTTCTCCTAAGTCTAATGGCAGCAGTGGGAACCAAGGGAAGACAAAACATCTCTCACCTTCCCTCGCCTGGGTGCCGACATGCAGCCAGACGCACCTGCAGGCACAAGGAAAGCCCCTAGATCCACCTAGGTCTCTCCTCCTGCTCTTCAGCGGAGCAGGAGTTGAATTTCAGACCATAACCTCCTGCACCCCCATGTCCTTCACCTCCCGCCCTTGGCCTGATCGCCTGGGTGAGTTTTTCTTCTCTTGAAACCTCCAAAATAAAAATAAACCTCCGAGATCGGTATGTCTTGAGCACTTCTCTTTACTATAAAAGGGGCTTATAATTTCCAAAAAGCTGCTTCTCTTTCACTTGACAGTGAAAGAAGACTGATTGCTTTATTAATTTAGATAATTAGACCAGACAGGCAAAACGATGAAAGAAAAGGCGAGGGTATCAACCCCCTTTATGCAGCTTTAATTTGTTAGCTGCGTGCCCGGTGGAGGTCGTTGTCATTTATTACCTTTACACACCACCTGACAAATGCTCTCCCGCTCACTGGAAGCTGCTCCGAGGGATGGCAGGGAACCACATTAAGTTCAGGCGAAGTCAAGAAGCCTCCTAGATCTTAATTATAAAACCATAAAAGAAACCAACTGCTTTTGAAGCTTCTTACCTGGAAACAAATGAGAATGTAGAATTTATTTCCAACCATAAATCCCAAACCCTTCAGTTTAATTTTTCCCGTGTTAACTTTCTCACCTAGCTAAGCAGCCCTGGCTTCTATTATTAGCTCCTGGCCCAGTATCAGCTGACCAGCATCAGTCAAACTGTCTTCATCTCAATGAGCTCAGGGACTCCCAGCGAACTCCGTGCATGCAGACTTGTGCTTGCAGCCTCTAATTATTTCCTAACAGATAATGGAGCATTTAAGTTCAGAGAGGACAGATTTAACTTGTAAGTGGATCAAAAGCCTGGATACAAATCACAGCTTCTTGGATTACTTCTTGGAAACACCAAGCCTATGGGTAGAGAGGGGGACCTCAGCAATTGCCTGTTTCCCCATGACAAGTTTGCTTTAAGATTTTTTTTTTTTTTTAAATTCTCATGTTTCCCAACTGTGCCGTGACTTGGGAACGTATTACACTGTAAGCAGAGCCTCTGGTTGGCTGTCAAACCGTCTGATCAGGCCAAAGGCTACTTGGACTAAATCGGGCTGTCATAACACAGTCAAATAATTTGAGACTGATGAGGGAAACCTGTTTTTGCAACTTAAACTGCAAATCCCTATTCTAGTGGCACACATTTGTCTTCTCGCAGTAAGAAGGCTGCTCCCTCCTCCAGAGCTGGGGACCCTGGTATTTTCTTGGTGTTGCCAGCCCGCAGGTGATGCACGGGGTATGGGACTTCTGCAGTGATAAATGCTACGTAAGAGAGCAGGGAGCAGAGCGAAATAAAAAGAGCCAGCTGGGATTGTGTGGAAAGGGCAGAAAAAAAACAAATTCTGCTGCAATACCCGGAAGAAAAATTCCATATAGGGAATGTACTTTTTGGTGACAGCCAATTCATCATCCCCTGATGGGAGGTGTTTGGCCATAGCAGGCGCTAACATCATGCACTGTATCATTAGAGTCATTAAAGATCCATTAGTGGGTGCTCAGAGTGCTGAAATGACAGCCCAGGAGCCAAACTCTCATTCTTCACTCTTTTAGCCCAAGATTGAGCAGGACGTCAGCAGCTCGCAGAGCACCTCTGCCCTCGCACCCTGCCAGCAGCACCAGTTGCAACGAGAGCCTCCAGGCCCTGCCACTGCCGCCTCCAGCAGCCCTTTCTGCAGGCAAGTCTTATTGCAAGTACAAGGACACAGACAAGGGAGTGAGAAGTAACTGCTGCACAGAGCACACCTGCACTGCAGAGGGTCTGAGCCACCATCACAGCACCTCCTTCCCACTGACAACCGGCATACCGCACACTTGGACAAGGTTTGTCTCATACAAGCTTATGCGTTTTCCTAATAGTATCACTTAATAATATCAAGTTTTATCAGCATAGCTATGCTGGCCCAAAGCTCAGTGAGGAGGCGTAATACACATTTTCCCACTACAACTCACTGCAGAGCAATGAAAGACCTACCTCATCTCCTCCCAATAACCTCTCAGTTTAAAACTACGGCCCTTCTGCAAAAGGAAGGACTAGCCACATTAAAATCATAAACAGTATCTCAGTCCTTCTATTATACAAAAAGCATCTCTTTAAGAAGCTGATTTCAGAAAATAGATTACTTGTTTAGGAAGTGAGATGGCAGGAATTTCTACACAATCACAGGAGTAATTATTCAAAAGAATTAAATTAAATCTGCTTCCTCATCAAGCCTGCACAGAAAAGGCTGTTACAGACTACTGTACACACATTAAAAGCAGTGCTAATACAAAATACCTCAGTATTTTTCATTGTGACTGATATCAGCTGATGGCCAGGTCCAATTTTTTATTATTATTATTCCAAAACTAAACATTATTTTTCACTCACCTTCTGACCACGGGGTCAGAAGCCCATGGAGAACTGTTAAAACACAGAACCTTTCCTAATGTAGCTGAATCTCACAGTTATAATCTCTCGTTTCCAAAACGTCCCTAATTTCTGAGCTATTTATCAGATGTTATGATGTATACACCAGAGGCAAATGTTGTCCACCAAATTAAGGCTAGCAACTCTGCCTTTTGGCAGAGACTCTACGTTTTATTTGTACAGCACTTCAAGGTTATTCAACACCAAGAAAGGAGATAATACCATTATTTTTCCACTTTGCAAATACATAGGATCTGATCCTGCTACAAGCTGAATTATTGCACTGACAGAGTACAACCGGTTTGCTTTGCTGGAAGACAGAATCCAGAGTGCTGAATGCTGACAGCAGACTCGAGTACAGGGGACTCCCACTCCCTGCACACTTGCTTCAGAAAAATAATGAAAACCAGATCTTTTCTTTCTGGAGATCTCCCATTAGCAGCACTCCTGACCATTATTTCATGTACTAAGCAAACATCTCATCCTCCTTATCCTTTTAGCGCAATTCATTCCTTCCTAGTGGAGCTGAAATGCTTTTCTTTTTTGTTATTTTTGTGCACAATGATCACTGATGTCATCAGCGTAAATGTGTGGTGCTCTGCAGAGCACAGAATATACATTGATCTATACAGCTTCAGTTCGATTGCTTGAGAATTCACGCACGATAATTTGTCTGAAATATCTAAAATGGTAATTGTATAGATCTACTCATTTCTGGATGACAGCAGAGACAATATAATGGGAGTAAAATCCCCTTTTGGTTTGTAGTCTTATTAGTGCTAATTAAATTAAACTTACACACTGAATAGATCTTCAAGATGTAAAAGCACTGTAATTTTAAAGTTCACATGAGGAATCTAATAATTTAGGACTTACAAAAAAGTGCAGACTCCTGTGACTTGTCAAAAACCGCCACTGCACAAGATCTGCATGTTCAGCATGTCAGGGAGGTTGGATCTGAGTGCACGGTCTCTGAGAACATAGAACACCTGCAAAAACTAAGATCTTTGCTTCTTACTAACCATATTCTAGATAGGGAAAGGAAATGGGCTTTTAACCCCTATTTTCATAAATGTTTTCCTCCCTTCTGTGCTTTGCTGTTGCAAACAGCTCCCAGATTCTCAGTGCTTCGTTCTGAAGGAGATTAAGGCAGGAGAGAGCTGAAGCTGCACTGCTGAAACTGGGAGCTCTGCGCCAGCGAAGACCCATGTCCATGGCGCGATGCTCCACCACAACAACTCCTACTCACTTGTCTTAGCATCTCCGCCACGGAGAGATTAAGTATGTGGTATGCAGGACAGAAGAGATCCTGCTTTCTGCTGTTGGGATGTCCAACACGCAAGAAACCTCCAGGCATTTTAAGGCCCATGATATCAGCATAGTGAAAAAGCCAGCCCTTCTGTAACACAGTACTCCATGTACTGACAGACGGTTGTGGAGAAGAAATATCTACAAACAGTGAGCTACACTGGGCAGACTACTGCATCATGGAGATAGGTCTAACTGTACAGGTTCAGTGAAGCAGATCTCATCTATCCTCAGCCAAGGCTGCAGTTTATTTATTTTATCTTTAAACACTGCTGCAACAGAGAATGCTGTGCGTTCATGTCACGCATGGACAGCTCATGGAGGACTAAGAGCAAGAAGCAGATGGCCCCTACAGAAAAAATCTGAACAACTAAGCTTTTGTAGGGCATGGTACTGTAGTGCTGAACATCAGGACAATGCTGGTCCTGTTCACAGTCCTTCCTCTACTATTTAAATATAAGGAAACAAACAAAAAAACAAGTAGAAATTTATTTTTACAATCTCTGTGTTCTACAGAGAGATCCCCCCTAAGACTAACTGAAGCTGATCATCTACTTACGTCCATAAATTCCACATTGGCTTTGGGACCGGTGGTCTCATTGAGGATCTTAATGGCCACAGGAATCTTTACAGTTTCTCCCTCAGGGACCCAAATACCCTAGAACGACAAGGAAAAACGGCATAAGACTAAAAAGAGAGCAGTGATAACATCTTCATTCAGAGACTCACTTCTTTTCACTGCATTTTGTTATGGACTGTGCAGGATTTTGTTATGGACTGTAGAACCTCTTAGTCAGAATACAGAGTTATAAAATAAAAACATCCACAAAACTAGTTTTACAACAGAGCAAAACACTTACGCAATGTGAAAGATTTATTATTACACCTGCTTTGTTTTCCTAGTCACAATCACAGTTTGGCTAAGTACAGTGATACACCTAACTTTTATGCTGTTCATTGCTTCCCATAAAATTAAACAAAAATCTGGATTTTCTGTACTATTCTTATGCTAAACACACTGCAGCTATCACTTAAGTCCAGCTCTTGAGTATCAGCACCAGGTGGGTCACACTATAATGCAAAAATATGACACCTCAAGAATAATCTATTTTGAGTAAAGCACTTGGGGGCTATTTCTCTAACCAAATCTTATCTAAGAATTTAAAGCTAAGATGCCAAAAAATAAACATTACTATTAAAACTCACTAGCTATCTCTTAGGCTGCCTTTCCACCCCTCCTATCTACTCCTGCCTTCTTGAAAACTATATGCTACCACATCCCCTCCTTATGTGCTTTCCAGCTGATTATTTCAGAATGGATTCCCATGACCTTGTCATGCTGGCTCCTACTCTGCACTTGGCTCCATTTTTCCCCCAGAAGACAAACTCATATCAATGCTCAGACCTACT
Source organism: Crypturellus tataupa (assembly GCA_034781795.1). Lineage (NCBI taxonomy): Eukaryota > Metazoa > Chordata > Aves > Tinamiformes > Tinamidae > Crypturellus > Crypturellus tataupa. The sequence goes on along the minus strand of JAWLRI010000801.1, from coordinate 2,355,748 downwards.
GCCTTTTCTCCAGACGGTTTGCTGGCTGTTTGACCTGCTCCTGAAGAACTAGTGCATACCATGGAGATCTGGATGTGGCAAGAAGATCCAGGATTTCTTTAACCAATGGGGATTTTCTTGGGCAGGTTCTGCTCTTAGAACCTGCTTGTTAAAAGTAAATTAACTAATCACAGCAAGTTTTTATGTGCAATTAAAGCTGAAATCAAGACCTTAGCCTGAAGATGTGCTCCTGCCCCACAACCAGAGTGCTACAATGCTCAGCTGCCATGCAAAACCTCACTGTTCAAGCATTAAACGAGGCTGTACACAGCAAAGATACACACGTACCTTGTACACCGTTCCAAAGGCTCCAGAGCCCAGGACCTTGACGCGTTTCAGCTCTGTTTCCTTCAAGATACGAAGCTGCGCTTGGTTCGGTGCCGTGCCACTGGGGGTCAAGGGTTCCACGAGCTGCCAAGGCAAATCCAGCAGTGTTAAATATCTGAAAATGTGACGACGAGAGGTTCACACTGAAAAGATCCAATCCAATTCAACACTGGGATGAGACAGTGAGATCAGCCTGGGGGAGATTCTCACCTTTAAAGTACATCTGCAATGCTAAGCAGAAACCTGATGGAGAGGAACCCTCGCTCAGTATGCACTAACTTCCACTAGGAATTGTGTGATGGAATTACAAACTCGGAATTGAGCCGGTGTCACAATGACCCACCCAAGGATTTTTGCTAATGGAGGCAGTACAAGTATTTTCAGGGCAGAAATACAGCATTTGTTATCAGTGCAACAACTTCAATTTTTGCCTCTTTCGGTGCCTTTCAAGTCAGTCATATTTCCTTTTAATAATCTTGACTTAATGGCTCATCCTGTTTTTATTCTGTTTGAGGGAAGGGATTGCTCCTCTGAACTTCTACACCATCTTGGAGGACAATTTGAAGGATAGAATTTCTTAACAGCTCACCTATAATTTATTCATTTACTAAAGAAGACACAACTAAACATCTGCCCCAGACAAAAAGCATGTCTGAAGAAACTCGATGAGTGAAGCACCGCAGCACCTTCAGTTAAAATGTTCTCAGATCTCAACACGGTACCACCTCTGCCAGAAAAACAATGCTGCTTTAAACCCAAAGCAAAACACTGAAAAAAATGCCTGTTTCTTTGCATATTGAGAAAAATAACTCAGTGCTACTCCTAGTCCAACTGTTTTGAAACCGCCCCAGGATTTCCATGCTGTCTGTTTACCAGGCTAAACGCCCTGCGTGCTGCGGTCTGCGCATTACTGCGAGGGCTCTGCTAGCATCTTGGGTGCTTAATTAGCTGACCCGACTGCTTTGGTTCAGGTAGAAGTATTGCTAGCTGGAGATGACCAGAGGAAGAAAAAACATAATAAAAACAAGCAGTAACAAGCCAGCGGATCACAGAAATAATTTGTAAAGTGAAACAGAGGCATTTCTCTCTCTTCCTTTCCATTTAGATGCCTGGTGAAAGAAGGGAGGTTTGCTGTAAGAGAAAAATGGTCAAAAGGGCAGTAAAACTCCGTATTTCCAGCTTGCAGAGGATGAAAACGTCTTTGCTCCCACAATCCACCAAAACAGTCGTGGCAGGGAGGGAAGTGCTGTGGGCATAACCAAATACTTGTAGAGTTTTATTGAGAAAGATCCACGGACAGAACAGGTCTGCTATAGCCTTCAGCCAGAAATAACGTCTTTAGCTGAAGCCGCAGCAGTAGCTGAGGATGCTGCTGACTCAATTCTCAGTTTCTAAGGCCAGATAACAGCTTTCCCACATGTTCAGGAGGAGACTGTCCTCCCTGAGGAGCTGCTATCAGCCACGGCTTGTGTCTGACCAGATGCAGAATGAGACCTGGCACTTCCAAGCCGGTATCTTCCAACTGCAATGAAAAACCCTTGCATAAAATCACTTAGGTTTAAGTAGGGGCTCACATGATGGCAAGTATCTGGAAGCACTGGGTATTTCTTACGTTTTCTAAACAAACGAACAGTATTTAACAAGCAACACAAAATCCGGCCAAATAGAAAGATACCGAAGGAAACAGACTGGGGATTCATAAATCATTTGCTCCCAGGATACACAGTGGAGACAAATGGGAGCAGGACCCTTAGAACAGAACAGAACAGAAAACACTGCTAATGATAAAGCTCTATCAAAGACTTGCTAGCAGTGCTAGCTATTGCTGAGCTTTATTTAAGTAGAGGGACCCTAGTTCCTCAGTATCATCACCTTTAAAGTACCTCTGATCTACAGGGCTTAGAAGACCTAGTAAGAACCTTTGCAATAGCTGAAAGATAAGATTTGGCACAGGTTTTAATACACTTTCTAAGCGCACTCTCTCCTCCTTGCAAACTCAAGAGCTGCATGGAGCGGCACAGAACTGTGCCCTACGGCTCCATTACGTCCTTCCTGCCAGCACAACTGTGGAGCTCATCTTGCAACTCCCTGCGAAGCCCGTCTTGTTCTGTTCAACACGTTATATTTATTACCAGATAACTCGACAAAGCAGGGACCATAGAGGCAGCACAGGCACTGCAGCCAACAGCAAACTCTTGATGAGACGTTGCACAGACTTCACTGGTAGCCGGACTGGTCCTGAGTCCCCTCGGTGTAAAACCGGAGCAGCTCTGTGTATGTTCCCAAATGCAGCCACCCTGGGGAAGGGACAAGGACTCACCTCGGTCTCCAGGAACCTCCGCAAGGCCCTCTTCTTTTTAATGCTCTTGCGCCGAACGTACACGGCAAATGTCAGGCCCAGAATGACGATGATGAAGAGGCCGCCGATAACTCCTGCCGCAATCAGAGGAGTTCTAGCAATCAGAATCAGAGACTTTATTGGGAGGCACGGAAAGAGACCAGGAAATAGCTGGGTATATAATACACAACTACTAGGAAAGCTTATGAACTGTCTTATAACCAGAGTTTCTAAGTCAGTCCAAATAGGAAGTCAGGGGAAACACACTAAGATGCAATATTGCTATTTAATTTTTTTTTAAATCAATGTATCACTTCTACTGTTTTTCCAACCACCATGCACATGGGAGGAGTTGTGTGGACAAGGTGACACAACATGCACTTTGATGGCAAACGCAAATCTGCAATGGCAAAATGAGGATAGAGGCACCTGCTGTTTATCCTGCAAACGCTTCGACTACGTTTCCTCCTTCACAAGCTCGTGCATTTGGGGGAGGGGAAAAAAGCACACACACAACAAGAAACACTTGAACAAAGGAGGTCAATCCTACCAGCAAGCACCTTCTCAGCACTCTTGGCTTATGAGTACTATGAATAAATATTTGGGTCAGTAGTTAACGGCTGCACCCCCCTGGCTTTGCTATTGCTTTTCAGGACAGCCAAATCCCGTTTCCCAAGGCTGCCGTGCTGCACGGAGCCAGGAAGCTCCTGTGAAGAAGGCCAAGTTTGGCTCCGCTTTTGCTCAAGGCTGTCCCTCTGCTATGTCTGTAATTCCCTTAGCTTTCCAGGGTCCCGAGCAGCACCATCTGCAATTATTAATTTGCTTTTGCAGCCTGCCAAGGCCCAGCGGGCCAGCGGTGGGTACCGCATGGGCACAAAGAGGGCAGCAGCTGCAGAGCTTCGCCTGGTCTGACGCAGCGCCCGCGTTCGCAGGGTCCTCATACCCCCGTGGAGAGGAGGAGGCTCCCGCCCAAGAAAAAGGCAAAGCAAGAGGTGCTCCAACTGGGCTGCTAACCTGGCCCTTAACAGCCAGGGTTTGTGCTCCGCTACTCCGGCATTTGGAGGGCAGAATTCACATTAAAGGACCTGGCACGTCCACCCCAAACTCCGGTCCTCTTCGTTCAACACAGGCTTTCCGAGATGCTGACATGGGAAACTGTTTCATGGGCAACACAGAAAAAAGCCGGGCATCAAAAGCTTTAGGAAGCTAGTTCTGACTAACGCTCCTGAACAGAAGGCTGTATTTTCTTTACGTTGCCTGAAAAAATCATACTTCTAACAAACACCACGGAACTACAGACTGACGGAACACGAAAGAGACCTCCAGGCTTTGAAGTGCTTATTAATAACCATCATAACAGCTGTCAAAATAAATAATTACAGTTTTATGGTAGCATGTACACTGAAAACATTTACACGATAGACCATTAGGAGTAAACGGTTCCAAAGGAGACATAATGGCTAGTCAAGGAAATAAAATGAAGTTCTAAATTGCTTGCATCCCTTTATTGTTAAAAGTATAAAGGTTCAAATGAATGTTTATGATCCACCATGCCAACTCTCTCCAACTTTAAAAAGAAATTCTATTTCTTTTTAGTGATTTGAAAATGATTTAAAAAAATTAATAAATCACCAAACAAGAACTTTTGACTACAGTCATTAATGTCAAACACACTTTAAAGAGCTGAAATTCACCTACTTGCTCGAGCCCCTCTGATCTTTAAAAGCCCCGTAAAGGAGGTTAATTATTTTGAAGCGCAGCCCTCAGCTAGTCAAATATTTGTAAGCAACTCGAGGGTGCAGTGTTCTGTGTATTTTACCTGCAACTCCAGGATCTGCACATAAGCAGATCATTAAGCTGTGGAAAGCAGCATAAGAGTAGAGAATGCCCAAACAACCCCCATAATTAAGCCCTAAACAACCAACTGAAATGCAGAGAACGTTCTATTTTGCACGCAATTAGTGAACTGCTACCTCCACTCATAGCTCCACCATCCTCACACAAAAAGCCCAAGACCCACAACCACTACTGACCTGAGCGGGTGCAATTTCCTACCCTGCAGCCCCTGCTCACCCTGCTGAGCCCAGAGCCACCAGGCACTCGGCCCGACCGCGGAGCACTTCAGCACCGCGTCTGAGCGCTGCGTCCAGCCACACGTCGAGTATATTCCAAGTACTTATGTTTTGTGTGCACTTACCTGCCTGGGGTTTTCACTTACAGTCATTACCCTGAGCTTGTATTCTGTATATTCCACTAACCTCTTCAAGTCTCCTGTACTATTTCATTACAATCTTCATGTTTGCTGTAATTCATATTTAATACCCTTGTGAATTCCATTAGCGGGCTGTTTACCTTTCTTTTATATTATTATTAAGGTTTTTTAACAGAGATCCCTGCAAGGTGGTGGTGATCAGAGAGGTAATGGAAGACAAAATCTTTCTCCCATTTTGTTGTTGTGTTTTAATCCAGGTTTTTCTGCCTGTGCACTGAGGGTTCAGCTTGGTACCCAGCTGGACACACAACCCCCTTATCTGCAGTGGCATTAAAGGCTTAATCCATTGACATTATTGGTGCATTGTTGGCACACAGTGACTCCTGTTTGTGAATGCAGCTGGCTGTATTTGCCCATCCCGGGCTACTCCACTGCAAACCTAAAGGTAATCCCAGGAAAACTAACAGGTGCAGTGTTGATGCCGAGACAAAATTTTCCCCAACACAGAAGAGTTTTTTGTTTGTTTGTTTTAAGAATGAGACCTCATTTCTCTGTTAGGGCTTGGGAAGGCTCCAGCAAAGCAAAGAGCTACAGGTCAGTCCTGAGCATCCAGCACAAATATGGGCAGAGCCGATTCCAACTCCACTAGGAACACACCCATGGGAAACCGCTTATACAGCCACTACCTTCATTTACACACTGAAAAGCTACCCCAGAGAATCAAAAATAAAATCTCTACTAGGCGTTTCTGCGTTTTAATGCTGCTGTAAAGGAGCTGTCCAAGAAACACAGCCCTAAATTGTAATTCCACCCCCATTTTGCCATTTCCCACCCCTCCAACAGCCGACCAAACAGTGCCTGAAAAGGGAGGCAGTGGGGAGAGAGAGGGAAGGGAAAAATAAAAATCACTCCATGTGAAAAACCCTGCCTTCTAAACTGGAAACTGTGTGCGTATGTCACCGAAAGTTGAAAGTGAGATTCTAGTATCCCCTTAGGAGATATGAATAATATATATTTCTTTCCTAAACGTGCACAGTGTTTTCGTATTTGGAAGCGTCTAGTCTGCGTCCCCGCACACCAAAATTGAGACAAAAAGTTCAAAGTGAGCATGGCAAGGCAGACAAGGATGCTCAGGAGGGGGGCTTGCATCATCATCCCATCCACTCCAAAAATCTAAACAGCGACAATTCCCGCAGCGCTCCGAGCACCGGGCATTAAAGCCTAATTACGGACTTCCACAAGCACACGGGCTTCATACGACAGCCTGCAGAACACGGAAGAAGGGGAGGACAAAAGGAGAGGACACAAGTTGTGGTCCATGGAGACAACTCTGCTCTAAGAGCAAACCTGCTCTCCTGTCTCTGGGGTCAACCCACGCACAGGGCAGGGAGGTAAACCAAGCTCAGCACCCAAGCTGCTAAGGAGCCCACGTGCAGCCTCCTTGCTCTCACCCCCAGCAAGGTTTATCCATACATCCAAGTAGGATATATTGATATTTCAGCTTTGAATATTTGTTATCCAGTGGCTTCTTGCAAGGTTTCTTTAACAAAGCATCAGTTTTTCCTGATGGGCAATTCCCACTTTCCGAAATCTTCATCCCTTCCCTCAACAGGGAGATCGGCTGTGCTATCAGGGATCTAACAGCCTCGGCTAATCCTAGAATGCTGATCTTGGTATTAAACTATGGGAGATAAACAACCTCAGTGAGAAGCAAATTCAGGTGTGTTTTGAGCAGCTTCTCTGCTGTGTAGCCCCCGCAGCAGAACCTCGAGCTGGCTCTGCCCGCGCGTTTGGGTGCTCAGGCTCTGGGCTTGCGTCTCCCTTTGGGTTTGCTCCTCCTTTTCAGGGACCAGGCTCCCTTCTCCCCCTAATCCGAGGGTGTTTGTAGACCAACACACGTTCAGATTGAGATCCTCCCTCCTGCGAGTGATGCCCTGGTGACCACCAGCTTCTCCCTCAGTCCAGAGATGGACAAACCGTGCTCAGACCTGCTGGCAACATAGAGCTGGAGTTAACCCCGGCGCAGGGAGTTTTAGGCACAACTTTCAGTTTCAGCTCCTGGTTAATATATTTGACTGGAAATAACAGCATTTCTCTGACTGCAGTATCCACATCGGGTCTTTTTCATGGGCTTCTTTCCCCACAAACATTTTGCATCCGTGGTGTTTTTAGGCAGAGATTTTTCTCTTCTGCCACAACACAGAAAAGGGGGGGGTTGCTGTTAAGAACATGCACAGCGACTTTGCTTTGAGACTTGTGCTTTCAGCAAAAGGATTAATGTTGCCTTTAAAATATGCCTAGTCAGGCCCCATGTAACGCAGATTTGATTTATCTGTGACAGAAAGCCAGTTAAAACTCCCCAGATTGGACTCAAAGGTGAAGCCAGTTCATCAAGTAAAAGAACAATCCTCTTTATACACTTGCCATATTTCCCACGTACGTTGGGAGGGGTAATATTTTGCCTCGGAGACAGGGAGCTGGAACCGTAATGACCGCGGGCGCTGATGGGCTGCTCGGGAAGCAGAGCCACCGCCGCCGGCTCGGGAGGTCCCTCCCTGCATAAAGCGCTCGCGTTAGAGGCAATAAACGTGGCCAGGGGACCCGGCAGCCTGCTCGCAGCCCGTGTCTGTGTACATGAAATTAAGAGCAAGAAACTTGCTTGCCTTAAACAGAAGCGGCGCGATGCGCCGGACAGCAGGCTGTGCGGCCGCGCTGCTCTCTGTTCATTAACTGGCAATATTGAGAGCGGCACAAGGCAGCAGCAGTCACAAAAGCTGCTTCGTGGCTCGGGGGGCTGCAGAAATAACATGTACTGTCTGTATTAAATCAGCAAGCGACCGCAACTTCGGGAGCTGGGGCGCACGGAAGATGTAACTCCCGGCGTACTCGAACCAAGTGAGAGCGTTAAGGCGTTTAGGGCAGATTTTTATAACATTTTCCTCTTTGGAAAATGCTATAGTTTTGGTATCTATTAGTTATTCTAGCAGAAGTGCACCGGCAAGTTACCTTCACCCTCCATCCGGTACAACTTCTCAAGCAGGAGGCTCAACTTGAGCTCGGAGGGTTCAGAAAGAACTCGGAGCCGCCCTCAGCTCTGCCCCGACAGCCTGATGGCAACGACAAGCCGATTCTGAGCAGCGTTAATGGAAACTCCGTGGCTTCCAGACGGCAGCTCCCTGCAGTCTCACACATGCCACTTTGTCTTTGCAGCTTGCAAACAAGCATGCGGATAGGTGCCTGCTCGCACAAATACCCGGCAAGCTCAGAGCCTGGAAAAAACAGCAGGTCTCTGAGGACACGGGTTTGGGACAAACTGCTTTGCTCTCTGAAACACATGGTGCCCATAGAGGACACGAGGAGACACCCGTTTCATTCTGTGTAAAGAACACAGAGCAGCACAGAACATCTTGGTGTATTCTAAACTCCCAGTAGCAGGAAGCTCCTTCGAATACTGGGCTCCCCTTTCTGCCCAATTCAACCAGCGAGTGGCTGTAAGTCATTTAAATTCCAGTTAAGCGTTTTCTGTAATTGAGCTATTCAACCTATGAAATAGCCAAACACTCCGTATCCCTAAGGGGAGTCTCGTCCGTCAGGGTTGGCCTCCTTTCTCTCTGCAAGCAACTCGGGGCAAAAGGAGCTCCCGGGCTCAAGCCCAAGTGCGCTGCAGAAGACACATGAAAGAACTACCCAGGAATTTAATTCTTATTAGAAGAGAACTTTCCTTCCACTGTTTAGTATCAAAAACCTGCCATCCCATCCAATTACGTGGTTCCTCGTGATTGTGGCCAAACTACCAGCACTGCCCTAAGGGCCATGCAGAGAAGAGGGTCAACTCGGAAGCTCTGAACCACCCACCTTCACTTCCCTCCTGTATCCACAGCCACCAGAGGAACCTATTTCTCTTCACGGGCTGTAAGTGGAAACCCAGATATTGTGAGTATTGCCCTTAGTCTCTATTCTCAGCTCTATCAATGAGTTCTTTTATTTCTGTATTCCTGTACACTGCAACCTCCTATCATCTTGATAGTCACAGATGTGACTTGATTAGGAAAACAGCTTGTGTCCACGGTAAGGATACTGCTCAGAGTAACCTCGACCCTAGAACAGCTGTTTTATTATGATTACTTTGCCGTACAGTATGGCCCACATGAAGGTGAATGATCATTCAGTGAAACAGTTCCTCCTCCTCCCAGATTTTGGCATGACGGCGCATTCCAGTATTTATTGCTGGTAATGTCTTTTATATGGATCTTACAGCTGTTAACAATACTCCTCTTCCAATACCTAATAAACTCACAGAATACAGCTGGCCAAGCATATGGGGAAACAGTGATCCAGCTTCAAATCCCAGACATTTTCTTCTGTTGGCCACAAACCTCCTCTTCTCCCTCCCCAAAGCAATACCAGCTGTGGTGGCAGGCAGCTGACCCTGTTATTTTCCATGCCTCTTATCTCCCATAGCTCCTGCACCCCACAAGACTCAAGAGCAAGGAGAGGGAAGGTCCGAATGCACCTTGCTTCTTCTCCATCGTGACTATCATTTTTCAGCTCGCTTGAACAAACAGTTCACACCATTTTACTCCAAAGGTTGACTGTATTTCAGTCAATTTTCTAGCAACTACTACAAGAAAAGCTTACAGTATTATTAATACAATTAATCCTTCCACGGAAACACACTGTCATTTTCCTACTTTGCACGTGCCTTTCTTCAGACCTCAGCCACTTCACTTTCTCCCACACAGGTGTTCTAGGTTTAATCATACTGAGAAATATTTGCCTGGTCTTTAATAGACTGTGAAAAGTGAGCACGTGGGGAACATTCCTGCACGATTATTTTGCTAGATATTAAAAGGAATAATCTATCCCTCACCAAAATGCAGTCCCCTATCATAGATTTGAGATAGTAGCTTTGGCTGCAGAGGTCTAACTAGGCAGACTCGCTGGTGTAAATGCTTGGGACAGCCACAGACCATCCATGCTCTGTCCTAAAGAGCTTCCCATCCCGTGCAAAACCTGTTGCTCTTTATCATCTGGCAGGTCACACTGAGGAAGCCCCAATGCACAGCATTAAGTCTTGGATGGACTCTGAAAAGAAATATACTTGTCACATAAATTGTCTAAATACAAAAGAACTGGAAGTAAGACTGCAAGCTTTCGTTCTAATTTAGTGCACATTAAATATTAACGAATTACTAAGAAACCATTCGCTGAGGTTTAAACAACTCTTCCACTTACATATTTCTAAAGCTCTACAATTGTACTTTAATAATAGATAATTTATAACAACATTAAATCTAAATTAAATCCACATTTCAAGCAATAAAAGCAACCCACTGGAATGCAGCAAGATATGTATACTGTTGCTGTATAACAAAGTCACTTTTTCATGGCATAATCTAATAAGATTGCACCATACCATTAGCATAGCCAAACCTATAAAAGGCAAACAGCAGAAAGCCGGCGTAGTCTGTCGAGGAAGAAAAACAGTGACCATTGAGCTAGGACTGCACTTTGTCTTCCACTCAATCCCACAATCTATTTTCAATAGTAGGGTATTTCCTAATGATTCTCATTTTTTTCCCACAAAGATCCGCAGCATCTGGTATAATCATCTTTTATTATTTCTGTTTCTAGCTTCAGTAAAAGTTATTTTCCACACAGATACTCCAAACAAACTCCTCCTAAAACCCCAAGCAGCAAAACGTTGATTTGACAATCAGTGTGACCACAGCAAAGGTCTAGCTCAGAAGCATCCCATTCTCGTGCAGAACAGGGATTTCTCTGCCAGTCTCTCCTAAAAGCTCTGCCCGATCCACAGGCACAGGACCAAAAATAGTCTGTTTTTCCTAATCTCATCTCCTAAGGAGAAAAAAAAAAAAGACCTCAAAAACAATAACCACAATCTGTTTCTTCAACGATCTGTTTCGGTTCAGCATCATCGAGAGCTGCATTAGAAGTACCTCAAGTGCAGCATCCTCTACCAATCAGCACAGCTACACGGCTTGGTTTGAGCTCTCAGACCCATTTTCCCTCCTATTTTATACATATTTTCCTCTCTGCTCCTCCAGAAGTGCCTCTAATTGTTCTATAAAAGCACAGACTCTACGGAGCGCTTCCCTCCGAGCAGAGCAGTGAGCACCACCGGTTATTACAGGTGGGTTTCCCCTCCGCAGCAGCTTGCAGAGCCGCTGAGCTGCCGGGAAGGTCTATTGAAGTCCTGCTGTGCAGGGAGACAAAACAGCTATGAAAGGATTTGCCGGCGTTACACAGGGTTTACTGTTAATTAGCTCTCGTACACACACACAGCGCATAAAACAGCTTTTTTTTTTTTGTTTAAGAAGCGAATGTTCGTTGAGAGAACGTCCTTTGTTGATACAAAGAAAGTATTAGGATTGTAATTTGTGTTAACATCTACGCGTGGCTTTATGTAACCACTTGACAGCGGTGGGCCTGGCTAATTAGCTTCTCTCAGCTACAAGGGAGACGCAAATGGAATTTACTCAGGGCGTAAATCAGCGGAGGCATCGCCGGCCGCAGCCCAGCACGTGCCCTGTTCCTGCTCCCGTCCCGCATCCACCACGGGCTTCTCCCGGCACCTTCGGATTTGCAACCCGGCGTGCGCCAGGGAAACAGTGATTCACCTGGGAGCAGCTCTCTTCTTTTCAAGTGGGATGAATCACGGGCAGGATGAATATGTTCAAAATTCATACTTGAAGTCAAAACTCTGACCACGGCCTGGCATCAAAGGCTGGTGTAGCTCAGCACACAAGTGCTCATCTCCTGTATGAGGCCTGGTAGTGCAGGGAGGAAGGAGGGAACAGGCAGCAGAGACTCGAGGTCACCTATGCTGTGTCCCCAAGGGGCCATTGAGAGCTGTAACAACCATGGGTCTAGTAGGTAGGGTCTAGTTTGCCACCAAACCCTAACAGGAGGAGGGCTCCCTTCTCCCAAGGGCTCTAAAAGCTTTTGCTGCTCCAGACAACGCTCAGCCCTTCAGAGCCTGAACTGCTTTGAGAGCTAAGAACCGGCTCCGAGCCTTCGTGAGGAAGAGCACTGCACTGAAAACACATATGGGTCCCCATGAGGGGGAAGGACACGCATCCGTAGCCATCTGACCGCCAACCCGCCATGTGAAACATCCGTGGTCCAGAGGAAAAGTAAAATAGCCATAGTGACACCGAGCTGGAAACGGGGCATGGAAGGGTTTCTACCATCAGTGCTGTACTCCAGCTGAGGGACCAAAAGAAACCAACCAAAACAAAACACCACGCAGGAAGCCGTTCGATACCAACAGCGGGGACTTTTCTGCAGGACCAAACACACGCGGAAAAGCTGTCTGAAGTTTCCCTGGAAATCTGGAAAACAAGCTGTGCGATGCACCTCTGATGCCTCCTTATTAAACATGACAGTGACAATTTCTCTGCTATCCTGCTAGACTCTTACAAAAGCCCTCAAGCCAATGAATCATGGCAACAACAATTTGCAAACTGCAAAATTGGAAAGAAAAACACAGGTATGAAAATGGAAGCAGATGAAGGAGATGACAACTATCTCGTTTGTTCACAGAAAAGGATAAAGCTAATTTTTTTTAATAAAGTCTGTAAGCCAAAGGAGGGGACAAAATGCTAAAAGGGACACAACAAAGGTTCCACCTAAAATGGCACCATTTTGATTTACATATCTATCATGAATAAAAGTATCACTTTTGCCAGTGCAGTTTTGCTCAAAAAGTATCATTTTCATCAAAAATGTACAATTCAACAAATCTAATACATGTAGAAGTGTAAAAGTCCTAGATTTCCTTCTTTGGCTTGAAAGTAAAAGAACACACACGGATCAGTATTTTACCACATATACACTGCAGTAATTTCCTAAAAAAAGTTCAGCAAAATAGAACCAAAAAATTCCACGCCATCTAAAATGAAATATTTGAGGGCCAACTGCCACTCACAGGGAACGGAACAGAAAATGCCTTGTTTGAGTGGATTAAAACATTTAATTTTCACCTCCTTTATGGTTGCCTTTACTACCTTGGTAGATTGCTGAATCAAAGAGACAAATGTTGTGACTTCCATAAAATAGACACAAAATAAGCTTCGTCTGCTAACGCACAACTGCAGCCTGGCACTAGAGAACAGCTTCTCGCCACGTGCGAGGTCTCACACCTCTAATTTCACCTCTGCTTGTTAAACACAGGGTTCAAACCAACATCCACTGCGTCTAACAGGAATCTTTCCATTGGCTTGGTGGGTATCAGGCAGCACCCACAGAGATTCGCAGATTATCTGAACATTCCCGGGGCAAAATTAAGCTTCGTGGTTGCGCCAGTTGAGCTAAAGTGTGAACACGTCCGCACGGCTCTTGCACTAACAGGGAACTTGGAAGCAGCAGATGGTCACAGACTGCAAACTCTGAACAGAGTTACCCCGCCGTGTGACAAGGAGTCATCTGAGTACAAAGCTCTTAATGTTCCTTAATGCTGAAAATCTAAGTGATAGAATGTGCGTTATTTTAAAATTGATCACTAAAGCAAAAGACTTCAGCCTGTCCTTCATTTTCAGTATTTTAGCAAGCCCTTTAAACTCATTTAAATAATAATACAGCTTCTACTTCTGTGCTTAGGGTGAAGCTAATGGACACTTTGAAAACTGATTGCAGGTTTTGAGCATCTCTGTTTGGATGAGCACATCTCAAATGAGCGCCTCATAAAATGAGCTCAAACCAGATATCCCCCAAAATGGAAAGATTCCAAAAACACTCAAACTTGAAAAGACTCAAGTCTTCTTCCATTGCCTAATCACTGAGCTCCGAATCAAGTCAAAACAGCTACTAATTTAATGAAATGGATATAATAGCTGGTAGCACTTCTGCAGTACTGCCTTTCACATCTAAATACGCTTTCCTTCAGCATAGCTAGAAAGTTGTGGTGTCCACAGTACATATATACCTATAAGGACTACTTTTTTTCCCCCTCTCCTTTTTAGTTTCAAATCTGAACTTTAAGCCTATTCACTTCTACGACAAGAAAAAAAATATGTATGTTCAGTGAGGTGAAGCTGATCGAAAGGATACATTTCTCATCTAGTTCTAGTCATGACAGTAACCCCGTAGCCTGAAAGACATACTAACCAGTTTGACTTTTAAAATAAACAAAATCAATGGCAATAAAGGGTTTTCATAAAAGCAAATACAATGTAGCTAGAAACTTTGGGAATTTTTCTTACAGAAATTTGGTTTGAGGATCACTACTGAAAAACACAACTGCTGCAAAGTTGTGATTTTTTTAAAGCAGAAAATAAAAACTGTCAGATAGTGAATGCAGTGTGAACTGAGGAAGATATTTATTTTGGCTGATACATTTACTTCACTAAAAAAGTATAAAATAAAATGAAGCTTTAACTTCTTAAGTTCTGCCCTATAAAAACACAAAAAATGAAAAAAAATGTAAATTTCAATTTAACCAGATCTTTCTCTTGTGTTTACTTTCAGAAAATTTCCATTAGGAAACAGGTATTTTGCATCAATCAAATCTTTTTTTTATTTGCCTTAACCTCAGAATAAATATATGAAATTGAAAAAAGGCATTTTCCAATCCACATAAATGCATAAATCACCTTAGCTGACGTTCAGATGGTAAATTTGCAAGTTCAGAGATGCACCTTAACGTTGAGGACATATTATATTCTCCCCACAGCTTGCATTTCTGGCCAAACTGGATAGTATAACGTTCCTACAGTAACTAGGGATCTTGTGTAGCAAAAGAAAAAAAAAGGAAAGGTGGTGGATGTTACCTAGCATGTTGTGGTAAAGTGGACTGGCGTGTCCATGGATAGTAAATGCAGTCATGACTAGCGGGACCTCTACACCTGCAGGCAATTACAGAACAAAACACGTCATTTGCCATTCACAAGGACATGCAGATGCATGCGCCCTTGTCCACACGTGGAGGATGGAGGGACACACAGGGAACGACCACTCGGCAAGTACCTATCCATCAGGCCGATGCAGTCCTCGAGACGGGGACCTATGCACCTGCAGCAAAGCCGAACCGAAGAGAGGGAGAGAAAGAGAAATCCGTTATTTACGTATCTAAAATGCTGGAATCCCCGCTTTGTGCTGTGTTCTTAATTATAATTCTCAGGAGAGCCCCAAGTCACCAGAAATTACAGCCTGCGTCAAAAACAAGTTGGATGGGAACAATAATAGCAACATAAACAGCTCTCTCAAGGTTGGACAAAGCTTGGCCTGAACAATACTTAAGGCAGGTTTCACCTGCGTACGTGGGAGGCCTGACAATAGAGTTGCTCCTTTTGGATATACTTTGAATCATCAAACCAGTGATTACTGCACAGAAGCTGCTCATTTGCAACACTCCAGACCTCCAGGACGACAATGCAAAATTTTTTTTTTCCCCTTGTAATTGATGTGATTGCTCATTCTGTTCTAACTCCCTAGCTGGGGTGACTGCAGGAATATTTTGGAAGCTGACTGTACTTTTATCAGGGAAGCTCCAAGGTGCAATTTGGGGAAGGGAGAGGAACAGCAAAACAGCGTCTCTGCTGATCCAAGCATCTATTCCTTGGATGCTGTCAAAAACCCTCCACCTGCGAAAGCAG
The DNA here is from genome assembly GCA_034781795.1 of Crypturellus tataupa. Classification (NCBI taxonomy): domain Eukaryota; kingdom Metazoa; phylum Chordata; class Aves; order Tinamiformes; family Tinamidae; genus Crypturellus; species Crypturellus tataupa. The sequence goes on along the minus strand of JAWLRI010000801.1, from coordinate 2,340,216 downwards.
CAGGTGCTCTCCAAAGGAAAACTCGGTATCGCTTCATGCAGCATCACTGCTGCACAAGCACGGGCAAAGCGCCTGTTTGCAAAACAGGGCTGTTTGTGGAGTCTGCTAACGCTTTCGAAGAGCAGCAAGTCAGCTACAGCATTTACACAGCAGCCCAGATTCTCAGAGCAGATAGTGCAGTTAAGCTGCTGGGGGTTAAGGCAGCCTGACACCGCTCACTGCTGCGCGTCCCACTTGTCCCTTGGTAGTCATGGGGACTGCACCTTAAGGCATCTGTTCAGCTCCTGGCACCTTAAGGAAACCAAGCCACTTGTTTTCATCCATTTAACAGAATCATTTCAGTAGCAGGATCTTCAGCCATGCATCTCTTGACAGATCATCCACTCCTGTAGAAGCTTAAATCTCCCTTGTGCTGAGGCATTTTGAATTCAAGGTGCGATCCCCACCTCTCTTTTAGTTTCCTTCTTTGAGTTTGGTAGGAAAAAAGGAGGCTCATGTCAAAATCTGAAGGAGTTTAAATACGTTCCCATGAGATCGTCTTTCCACTTCCTTATCATCTGCCTCTCATCAGCTTTTCCTGCATCTAAGTTACCCATCACTTTGTCCTTTTGAAACAAATTTACTGAATTCAATTGCACTGTCTTCTCTCCCTTCCTGACAACATGAATACCAGAACGATTGTCTACCTTAGATCTTGCTTGTTAACTTGGATCCTCCTTTTTATGTAAAAGCTGGGACATGCAGAAAGAGACTGAAGGGATTTCCCAGTAATGTTCTTCAGCAGCAAACGTAGAAACGTAAAACGGATTCATTAAATGGCCATGTGGCCAGAAAATGCATAAGGTGTAGATTTAAAAACAACTCAAGAAACCTAACAGAGAGATTTCTTTAACTTTTTTTTTTTTTTTTGAATTTTAGTTGTCCTGGGTTTCAGAGTCTAAATTCTGCCCAGCTTCAGTACTGTCCAGCACTTCTTTCTTGCAGGCATCCCCAGTATTTTGGAGAGAAATGGTTCAGTAATGGAAAAGGCTGAAAAAAGTTGTCCAGAGTTTCCCTTTCCTAGCACGTCAAAAGCAGCTGAGCTCAGGAGTTGCTCTAAATAAAAGGCAGCCCCTCTTCACATGAGAGGGCTGGGAGCCCCTTACGAGCTCCGATAACTGGCAGACAAACACAAGCGCCTATTGTCTGGGAGCCGTTTCACGTGGCTGCATCTATTCCCTCGGACTTTGGAAGAATAGGATGTGACCTCAGGAGGAGAGCGCTGCTTGGACCTCACCCACGTCCGAGTTGAACCACCTCTCCTTTTTGTTTTAAATCTATCATCCTCTTTGGTAGATTTCCCAGTCTCAAAGAGAAAATGCAGCCCAGGTGCAATTTCCACTCTCCTGGTCACACTGCGCAGATCCATGCTCTTTGTCCTGCTGTAAATTACAATATTATGTGAGGAATGGCAACAAACACTTGATTTTATTAACAAGTTGATTGCCACCATAAAATCATCGGTTATTTTTCCTCTGAAATAACTGCTTTGGTTTCAGGTACTCAATTCACCCCCAGGGTTCTTTCTTCTGCTTGGGGTCTGCAGGCTATTTTCATTTCCAGGTTCTCTCTGTAAAATGAACTCATTAATAAGTATGTCCCAATTTATTAATGAGATATGCAATATTTTACAATAGCCCAATACAGCTTATACAGAAAATTACACTTGGGTCTCATCCTAGCATTACAGACAATTATCCTCTGAAAGAAAATGATGAGTTAAAACAGTTTTAAAATTAGAGTAACAATGATTTTTTTCTTCTGAAATGATCATTTTTCCAAATCTCTCAAGAATTGTCTCTTAGGAAGTGAAGATAGAAAGATGAGTCCTTAATTTTTCACCAATTTGGAGTAGCAAAGCCATTTCTAGTCAGATGATTTCACAAATTTCTAGTCCAGATGACTTTACTTTTTCTTATCCGCTGGTAAGAAACAAAACTCTTTATAAAATGGCATAAATAGACTAACTCTAGACAAGAGAAAACCCCATTTCTGTCAATGACCTGAAACCACGCTATGGATAAAGCCAAATGATTCAAAACTTTGAATCTATTTAGAAAAGAGGAACTGCACCTAAGGATGCTAAGGAAGTTAAGTGGAAAGGAGTATAGGAGGAGATTTTGGAATGAGAAAATAACAACTATTCTCTTATTCCGAGTTTGTTGCCATTGAATTTGCACCATTGGGCCACCTAGATTCAAAATACCTTTCCTGAATTTTATGGGCAAGAGAGTCCTTGTGCCTTGACAGCCCTTCTGGATCACAGATGTGCTGAAACGGCTCCCACGACTTCTCTGCTCTTGGCTTGGAGAAAATTCAAAAGTTTGGGAGAAGAGTAATGCATTTCCTTCAGAAAAAAAAAAAAAAAATCTGTGAGCAATTGTCTTTCAAGAGGCATGAGAGGAGGTGTCCGGTGGGATCTCCCATTTGTATCTTGCCTGGAGAGGCAGCAGATTGTCAAACGCTATTATATAATTAGTATTTTATTTCTGTGAAAGTGTTCCATTTTGGATAGCTCTGCGAGAAGAGGTGCCAAATGCTTTGTGAACTCTCATGAATTAGCTGCAATAGCTGTCTCCTGCGCCCCAGCTCTGCTCCAAACTGGCTTCGAGCAGCTGATGCTTCATCACGCGGCTGCAAGGCCAAGAGCAGAGCTCCTGCATCCAGGGCAGTCGCTCCTCGAGAGTTCTCTCCGTCAAGACGAGCCCATTAACAGGGCTGGATAACGACACCACTATTAACAGGAGTAGCCATTATGCTTCAATAAAGGAGGAGAGTGGAATAATCTCATCTCACATGCCAGGGGGTTAAGCAATCGTGCGCCGGTGCCTTGAAGAAATTGTGGGAAAACCATCCACAGGCGACATGGAGGAGGGAGAGACTCCTACCTATGAGACAGCAAAGGCTGGAGGCAACTAGAAACGAAGTCTGAGAATCAGCAATCCATTTCAGCGTGTACCTTGACTCGGAGAGAGCAGCGCTGCAGGAGAGAGATAATTCCGAACACGAGCAGCGCTCGGCAGCGGCTCAGCCCGTTCTGACAAGCACCTCGGCTGTCCTGCCAGCGTGTCGGTTTTATTCCAGCAGCTGATCCGACAGAGAGCGGAACAGACGCGCGAGGTGGAGGACAATTACGGCTTCCCTGTGCCATTCTGTTGTGGATCAAATACCAAGAGACACAAATATTGAGGTATGTTTTTCCCCCATACCCTGTTTTACTGAAGAATCCGGGTTGGTGGTGCTGATGGGGGATTTACATACTCATTTCTCAAGGAAGGATACGAAACTAGAGAAGTCAGTGTTGGAAGCAAAGGAGACTAATTGATTCCTCTTCTCTCTGTGGGCATATCCAGCAAGACCCTGACAATGTTGGCAAGAAGACGGAAAATGCATAAAACTCAGGCCTCCGGGGCACTCATTATGATCATCACAGTTTACCAGAACTGTAGAGAGAGCAGCAAATTCCAGAAAGCCTTGAGAAACATTAGAAAAGGTATCTATAGCTACCCGGATTTGGGGGGAGCTGTTTTTAGAAGGATTTACAGAAGACCTGAGTACAGACATATTAACCCTTTAATAAGAAGATGAGGATTTCTTTGAGGACTAGTTCTTGGCTGCTGGCACACAGCTCATCTGGGAGCTGACCACGCTTTTGCCCAGGAATCCAGGAGAAGCCTTTGGCAGCACCTTGCCATTGCTGTGGGGACTGCACCCTGCACCACACAAGACCTTCTCTGACCTACTCAGCGGGAGCAGAAGGCTGCAGGCAGAAAACAAGGGAAGGTTGGAAGGTTAGGGATAAAATGAGAAAGTAACTACTCAGCACCCAGTCACGCTGCATCACTAAGGGCTGCCAACGACACCAGCAAATTCACTTACAGCTGCCTAACGCCCTTCCTGCTTGTATCCAGACTAGAAGGTCAGATTTTCACCAGGGCATGGTGAAAATGAGCCCCATTTTGCCCAGGGAGGTGAGAGCAAAGAGCCGAGCTGCGAAACCCAGGGGCACATGAGGAACCAGAAGGGAAAATGTCTGTTCTCCTGGTCCAGGTGAAGCAGAGTTGGGCCACAACAGCAGTAAGAGAGCAGCCTGAAGAGAGGAGGCAACGAGAAGGTCTCATGCAGGTTTGGACAGTAAATGCATTGCCAGCAGCTGGGCTTGTCAGGTTTGAGCAGAGTTGGTGCTTCCAACTTCTGTTATAGGAAGGACTGGGGCTCCGGCAGCAAACTCGTCTTCTGTTGTTTATTCTTACACTCTTCGCCTACAGTAGCAGCATTCTTCTTATTGCATAACTGATTTACAGGGCCTAAGCGGAAGACAAATCTGTAACAGATCCTGGCTGTGTCTTTGCGATCTCACTTTCATTTCCCTAATGGCTCTATTGTAATTAGATTTGCAAAACCAGCAAAAGGTCTCATTTTGAATGGCAACAGCTGTTGACATCAAGATTACATTGAATAATTTACTGGTTTAATTTTAGCTTCTAAACAATAAAAGCCTCCTGTGGAGGGTTATTTCATTGGCTGAAGTTTTTGCATTTTTCCCCAGGCTGCCTCTCCCTTTCTTTGAATGCCGGACATCACCGACCGTCTTGCCAAAGACATCTTCCTAACTTATGTGGCCCAGGCAAAACAAGAGCTGCATATTTATTTGGCTACAGTTGTTTTGTTGCACAAGCTTTTCATTCTGACCCAGATCCAATGGTCTACGGATTTATTTTCAAGTTCGCCAGACCATTTGGGGTAGCTGATTCAGATTCCTCCACAAACTCCGATTTCAGACAAGCCCTTTGCTTCAGTTCCCATCTGTAAGAGGGAGCAGTAACTCTTTTTCTGTCTCCCAAAATCGCTGCAGGGGTACTCCATCAAAACCAGGGAGCTGGGATAAAAATTCTGTCAACAAATAAATACTGAAGTCATTGTACAGGCCAACATTCACAGAAACGTCAAGAGCAACATTTGATATAAAGCAGTGCTAGCTAGAAGGAAATCTAAGAGCACTGCTGCGAGCTTTTCAAAGCCGGTAGAAGTCTTTTTTTTCTGAAAAGCTGCTGGACATTCACGTCTGGAACCTGAACGCAATGACAGACCTGAAATGAAAAGTTACATTACTGCTGCCTGCACACACGCTATTTTCTGGAATGAGGCAGATGCTTTACCAAGCCAAACTGTACCTAAAATCAGAACGTGCTGTAACGGTGACTAGAACGGCTCGAGTTCACAGGACTCGCACTTACCCTTGGGTGCAGTTGGGGTGACAAGGATGACACTCCCGATCCTCGTCAGCATACTTGAAAATGAAGCTGTTTGCCCCCTGCAAGCCATCAGGGCATTTTTCCACACAGTTTGGACCATCCTTGAAATGAAAACACTTGGTGCAGTGGTCGGGTCCCTGGAAAACATGGGGGAAAGGCAGCGCATTCAAGTTACTCTGCCTTTTGCTGCAGCACAGGAATTGCAGGTCCTGGCTGTGCCTCATTCAGTGCAGTTATCACAAGACTTGCCCCCTTTAATCTGGTGGAGATATTTTTATCTTGACAAAGACGGCTTCTCTCTGTCCCGCAAAAGACCAACAATCTCTGAAACAAAATTCATCGGCCCTTGTAAAAGCGATAACCATGATCAACATCGATTTCAGGATGCAAGAAATTCACTATCCAAAGAGACTAAAGGCTAATCTAAGTTGAAAAAAATACCCCACAATTGCTCAAGGTTGCTGAGAGATTGAGACAAATCTCCACACTTTGTGGAATAAGGGTAATGGAAATTGTAGAAGGATAGGACTGAATTGATTATTATGAATAAAAACAAAGATAAAAGAAGTCACTCATAGCGCAATGGAATACTATCTGTCATTTAAAAGTGAAAGATGAAAGCAGCCAAAGCAATATAGGCTGCAGCATACATATAGGAAATAAGCAATTTTGTGTATCTGCACCAGTAAAGCATTAATGGACTTTAGGAAAGAAAGGGATACTACATTTAAAACCATTTTGTTAAGGAATGTGATCCAGGGGAGTTTACTCTTAGCAGCAGTTTAACAGAATTCTGCCCCCCACGCAGAATATATGTGTGTATATATACAGTTTCTGATTTGTCAACATTACCTTTCAACAGCCGCTCTAATCCCATAAATAGAGAATACCTGCGCTTTAGCACACTTCAGCAACCCTAACTTAGCCCACGACACAGCCAGTGCTGTTCTTACCGGCCCATAGCACGTGATCATATTATCTTCCATCTTCTCACACTGGGGATCACACTCCACACACACGGAACCATTTGCAAACTCTCGAAATTCCCTAGGGAAAGATTGTGCACACAGGTTAGGATAAAGCAGAAATTGAGACTGCAAGAGCTAAAACGGCCGGCTCTTCACCTGGCGGAAATCATTTCAGCTGAGATCACTTCTTTTAATGGCATCCTGCTGATGATCGTGTCATGATCAGCTGCTTTACACCAGCTGGAAAGGTGGGCCCGTCTGCAGCACCGCTCACAGGCAGGTGAAGCAGAAGGTATATTGCTTGACAATATCAAACTATGGAGATTTTTTTTCTCCTTATGCTTCAAGAAGTAAGGAATCTGATTTACAGGAGGAAATTACTCATTTATCTTTCTATATCCGTGGAATCATCACTCTGAGCTCAAACTCAAGGAGCCAAGTGGTGTATGAGAAACACCATCATCAGACAGAAAAGCAGTACAAAAACACTCATAACCGTTTTCTCTCCGTTGTTTTTAAGTCTGTTAAGTCATTTGAAACCCCATTCTCCAAAAGGCTCTTACCATTTTATAGATTCACTTATTTGCTTCAGGTACCTGCAAGAAACTATCGCCCAGATTATCTTTTTCATTTTAAACTGCTTTAATTTCCATTTTAATTCATTAGCTAATCTCTGGCACAAAGCTGTGAGATCTTCCTGACTCAGCTCATCCCACCATCTTCTAGGATGAAAAGAAGTAACATCGGAACAGACCTTCCTCTTCCATTAAATCGCAGGGAGCCTACACAGCGAGCTCAGACTGGGCACATTATTGATCCCCAAACCCAAGTTTTGGGATCAATAGCATCTTGATGCATTACACAGTGCAGCTACAATATCTGAATGTCTCTGCACTTGCGTAACTGATGACTGAAAAATTGGGGGCAGAAGGCGGCTTTTGAGCAAATAAAACTGTGCTCTGACAAGGTTTTGGGATGCACTCTTCTGAAAGAAGAGCTTAGAGTATTTTCAAGTACTTATGGCAGTTTCTTCAATACCTTCTCCATAATTTCTTCTGCAACTACCACAAGCTGTTTAGGTTTATATTCTGTCCTAAGATAGACTCAGCCAGCTTTGCCTGTGGTGTGTGGGTCTCCCCCAGTCCATCCCCTAGAAAAGATGGTGCGTGTGCCCAAGTGGGAGTGGGAAAGGAGGGAAGGACTCAAGTTAGTTTTATTATCTGCAGCTGTGTATGAACATACAGTGTTTATTTAAAAAAAAAAAAAAAAAAAAAAAAGAGTCACTTTCCTTCTTTAAAATCCCTGTTTGGAGATTGTTTTTTAGCATATGTGTAAACCTAATTTATATAAAAGTACAAAGCTTGATGCTATTCTGAATTGGGCTATCAATAAAAAAATAGGGCTAACAGGGTCTTATTTTCAGAGATCTTCAGCTAAATCAAATTCTTTCCGCGTTCAGGAATGCCAAAGCTGCAACAAACTTGTGATAGCACCTGAAACTTAAGGGGAAAGAATGCTAGGTAAACCCCTCCACTTAAGTTCAGATTTTGAATTGTTAATACTTAATAAAATATGGCGTATTTTACTCTGAATCAGTCATTGTGCCAACGAAACAAATCTTGGTTTAATGAACAATACAATGAGCAAGGGAGAAGCGCACGGGAGGCGTCTTACCCCTCGTAGAGGTTGCAGGAGTCTATGCAGGTCCTGCCGCGGAGGAAGCGCTTGCAGGAGAGGCACTGGTCCGGGCCGGGGCCCCAGCAGCCGTCGCTGGAGCACAGCTCGTTACACACCATCCCGTCAGCAGCTGCAGGCACAGGCCACACCGTCAGCAAAGCCCCCCAGAGTCCAGGGGAAAACCCTTTATCCAGCACCCAAAACAGGAGATACTTCCCCTCAAATGAGATGACGGGAAAATCCCCCGCAAGTCAAGAGCCAACTGCTCCTTGCACAGAGAGGAGGTGGCAAAATCCCATTTTGATTCCAATGATGAATGTTTGCATTATTCCTCTAATCCCCTCATTCTCGTGGCAGGTTAAAGGCCTCCAACCTTGACAGCCTTGAAGACACTAGGGAATGTCAGGCTCTGCAAGGGGAACACGTCCTCTAAAGTCATTGTTGTTCCTCTGGAGAAGCAGAGCTTTCTCTCACTCCACCTGATGATCTGTATTCTCAAATCAGGTTAAGAATAAAATTACCAGAACTATTCGGCACTGAACTCCTAACAATAAAGCACTGATTAGGGAAGCAATGGGAAGCCAACATCAAGTGTGACTAAGTCCATTGCACCTGAAAATGTCATCAGAGAAACAATGCCCGGGAATTGAAGTTTTTCCTTGTTTGAAACAAGCTATTTTGCAATAGGTAGGAATGATTGTGGAGAGCAGATTAAAGGACACACAGATACAGCGCATGGTGTAGCACAGTATATCACAGAAAAAGAACTGGAATAGAATGAGTTTGGTAATGGGAAGTCATGCCCCACAGAGCAGAAAGCAAGTTCTGTGAAGCAACCACATAGACAAGGGCAATCTGTTTAAGACAAGGTGCTTTGCCCGGAATAATGCAGATGAGGAGGCGGGGGGAACAAAGCTAACTTTGTCCATAGGCCAGTGGGCTGCGAGCTGACTGCTGCAAGTCAAGAACAAAACCTTTGCATTAACATCAACCCTTTTGTGAAATGCCAGGTCAACAGGCAGCGGCCAGAAAAGCTGATCAAATGTTGAGATTTTCTTCAACTACTGTAGCGAAAACAGAAACAAACCAGAAAATAATCATCTTACCACTACAGAAATACCCTGTGCACTCCTGGATTGAGCCCTACCTGCTGTTCTGGCCTGCTCCTTTTGGAAAGGATATAGTAGAAGAAGAAAAAGGAGTAAGAGTGTAAAAGGTTTAATCAAAACTATGGAGAGGCTTCCGTACCAGGAGGAAGGAAAGTAGCAGCCCTAAGAAACAGGTGAGGAACAACACGATGAAGAACCCTGTGACCATGAATGGCAAGAAGATGACGTGCAGGAGAACCGTTTTGTTGCTTCTTCCAAGTCCCTCATGGGCACCTGAAGACACAGACGCCTGAGAGGGTTCAAAACCGAGGTTGTTCTTTCACTCAAAGCATGGCTCAAGCTGCAGAAATTCCTGACGGGGCATGTAATAAAATGTGGTTTCACGTGGGACAACTGGAGAAAATGAGTAATGAGTCAAAGAAAACAAGTATTTTCTCTCCAGCATTTGAAGAAGGTCCTATTGCTCTGATTCAGCCAGAATTCAGCACCTTGAAAGGGTAGAGCTCTTGTTTCAAATAGTGCTAGGGTGAATTCAAATCATTTTATCTAATTGGGATTAACCCACCTGGAAACAATGGAGGAAAGTACCAAACAATAAATTAAAACACATTTACAAAGGAGCAACAGTAAAATCAAGGAAAATCTTCTTGCATAATGCAAAAAGTCACTTGGCACCTTTTTAAGTAAATAATTTTTTTAAAAAAGCAGTCCTGTCTGACAGCACTTTTCTACATTTCTTCTTTTGGGGAAAAAACTATGCCCTAATTTAATTTCAGGATACCTCACGGTCTTACCTACACTGTCACAACTACTGTCTATTGCGATCTTACATAACAGCTCAAGAAAGTACTGAATTCTAGTAGCTAAGAGGCACAGAGCCCCTCTAACGCACAGTGGAGTTAGCAGGAAGCATCTTTCTGCTCTCCACAACGTGTTTTAACCCTGCTCAGGCTGTGCTACAGGGTATAACTTTAATGTCCCAAGTCAGCAACCTCATGTGCCCCATTAGGAAGCCACTGAGTATCAGTCACAGCAGCCTATTGTATCACGCTGCTTCCTACAGAGATTCCCTCTGTAACTGCTCTGGAATCACCTCTTTTCATCCCAGGACCCTGTTTGATGCTCACACTCATCAAACATCCTCAGATCTGAACAGCGCGCTGGGCCTGTGCCCCACTCTGCTGCTCACACGGCAACTCGTGCACCTCTCCTCCTGGCAGGTGTTCATCCTGCTCCGCGATGGGAAGGTTTTCCTTTGATATGTGCTTCCTATCCTGTCCTTCCTCCCACTGCCACCCGGCTTTGGACCACTGAGTATTACCCAACACTTCTTAGCGCAGAAAAACACACAAGTGCATTCAGGGCACACTTAAAGGCTTCCCTTATCCAGCCCACGCAACAAGGAGGCAGGAGGGAAACATCTCCATTTCTTTTGCTTTGCACCGGCACATTTTGACTTCTCATGACTGAGGACGCCAGCTCTGCATTTACTTGTTCCTTATCCTTCCTAGAACATTTTCACTGTCCAGTCCTGAGAAAGGGCATTTCACCTTTCCATCTTTCCGAGCAGCTTGAGAACTAATAAAAGATGTACTGTTCTGCAGCCCCAGCAGCAAACCTGCTCGCGACCCGCACGAGCTGCACGTGCAATTCTGCACAGCCCGAGCACTGCCTTATTCCATACAGTGCCACAAAAAAGCTGGGATGTGAAAGGTCTGGGTACCTGTGTCTTAGCAAGGCTGGAAGGTCAGGTAGTTTTTCTTTTCCTTTTAATCATGTTTACTTATTGACAACAGAAATACCTTCCTTTTCCTTCTTTTGCCTTAACGCACAAGTCAGCCACAGACAAATATAATTTAAGATAACTCCAGGTGGCCGTCTAATTTCTTTCAAATGCAGAAACACCAAGTTCATCAACACCATCCTAACCATAACCACAACCTCCTCAGCAGTTCCACTACTTTGCCACTGACTGAACTTCTCGGAAGCAGAAGGAATTACGCCGGCTCTTTGCAATAGCAAACTCTGCCATATATCGACAACACAGCGTTTCCTTTGGCACCTATTTCAGACACACGGCTTATTCCCCGCTCTCGCACTGTCTCTGTAAGGTTTAGTTCAGGAGAGGCATTGGCTGCGTGTTATAAAACAGGTTTTCCTCATCTCATATTCACTGCCAAGGAGCCAAGTTCTGTGTCGTCCAACTGGTTGTCTTCGAGGCAGCCCCAGCTGTGCCGGGGCACTCAGCAGAATCCAGCACTTCATGCCAGGTCCTGGCAAACCCCTTCATCTCATCCAACCTGGTGACAGTGACTGACACTGCCCGAATACAGGCAATCTCTTTCTTTTCATTTCTGATCCCAAGAACAAGGTCAGTTCTTCCATTTTACACAGCTGGTGGTCAGAAGGCAGTTTCCTATTTGCTCGCTCACCTCGTTTTTTAACATTAAACTTGTTTTTTATTACTAGTGATTTGTTTTTCTTTGCTGGAATCAACTGTTACGGTACTCTAGGATTAGAATTTCTTCATGTGGGCACAGTGTTATGCTGAAATATTCCAGCAAATAGCGAGGATCCCTCTCTTAGAAGCCAGCCCAGGAAGCATACGGAGTAAACCTCATGTAAATGCAACCAGAGAGTTTTCCAGGGAAGAAAACCATGATGACACTCTTGAAATCTAGCCAACACAGGGCCTGCAGAATATAAAAAAGACAGTAGTGTTTTTCTTTTTCTTTTTTTTTTAAAGATTACTATTTCATTCTGCCTATTACTAAGTCATAGCAATGTTTTTATAAATGAATCTTGGCAAGAAAGGAGTGATTTTTTGACAACTTATAAAACCTCTTCTTTAATAACAGGGGAGATAAAGAAATGTTTCCATTTTAGATGTATTATTTGGCATTTTAATGGATTGAAAATGCTCTGAAGCTCTAGTGTTTCACATGGCTGTGTGAGGAAGGAGCGAACAATATTGCTTTTGATAGGGACTCATTGAGAGTTTCAGAACAAGTGTTCATTCTCTATTAATGGGGTCACACAGGTTAGAAGCAGAAAGGCTCAATGTGCTTCCACAAACTAGATGGAACACAGGAAAATTAGCTATCTAAAAAACAAAATTTATTATTATTTGGCTATTTACTTACGGGCCTGATCCAAAGCTCCTTGAACTCAATAAAAAGCTCCCGCAGACTTCAATTAGCTTTACATCAAGCCTGATAATGAGTGCCATCATTTATTCAAGCTGTTAATTGGTAGCTAAATTGATACAATTCATAATGATCACATTTAAACAACCTTTGCCTGGAAAGGTTTCACTGTACACCATGGTTGTCTCTAAAACTGAAAGGTGTATTTAAATAAGTTTGTACAGAACAGCATTTTTTCTAATTAAGTGCATACTCCTATATTACATGAGCCATCTTTGATATTTTGCCATTAAAAAAACACCTGCACTGGGGAAAATAAATGAACTGTTCATTTCAACATAGAGGTGAATGGTGACACCTAACAACCTGAGCACAATTTCTACCAAGTAACTTTATAGTCATTCATTCTGCATTAATAATGTTCATTATGTAGAAAGTTTTCTGCATAAACTGCATGTAAATTGCAGAATTTAGGCATACGTTAGGTGAGAGCTGCATGCACTGCATTTAGGGAACTGCTCTGCAATTAATTTCCACCAGGACCAACCAGCTTGAAGAGGATCATCTGGCCCCTGAACCCCTCCTGCACAACCCTGGGGGATACAGTCGGACTCGGATTCGCGGTTTCAGCCTGATTTGAGGGTAACTGAACTGCTTCAACAGCTGCACGCCAAGTTTGCTCTTGGATACCGTGATCTCACTTCAGGTATTGCCATGAAAGCTTTCCACAAAGACCATTAGCCCCAACTAAAAGTCTGCTATAACCTTACCGGATAGGTCACGGACAGAAAGGAGGAGCTCAGTGACTAAGAACATCCCCCAAACTGACCTTTCCAGAACAGACAGGCTGCTTGAGCGAAGCAGGGCAGGAGAAGCCCAAGATGCCAATCTATTATCCACAAGAGGAGGGTCCCACACAACATTCACTGCCTATTTATTGCCTTCAGAATTCGTATTTGTGAAACCAGATTTCTAACACTGAGAGGTTCAAACCAGTGCAAAGGAGCAGGGCTCGCTCTCCTCAACCTTTCATTTGTCCCTACGTTGGAACACTTCAATTGCCTACAGATCTGACCAGAGGCAGACCGGGCCAAATCCCAAATATTCTGCAAACCATCACAGTGTCACTGATGCCATGGGGCCCAGGCAAGTCACAGCAGAGGGTTTCTGACCTGCTCCCTGCACTGCATCCCCTCACTAGTTACAGCATTTTTTCCACCAGCGAGTCAATTATAGAAAAAGAAAGGTGCACCGAGCAATACGTACTGCAGTTCTCGGCTTTTTTATTTCGATGAATCACCGTCTTCTGACTGGGCGTGCTGAAGAGGCTGGTCCAGTTGACAGTGTGGTAGTAACACAAATTGCTGTTGTCGGTTATGTAGATGTTGCCAGCACTGATTTGCTTCAGGGACTGAAACTGCAAAGAGGTAATGCCTTGCTGCTTTAGGATGAGCAAAGACAGGCCGCTGTCATGAAAACAAAAGAGAACAGGAATTATTGCCACAAGGTGAAATTTATTACAGCTGGTTGGGAATTTCCCACTAGAATGATTTTCAAATGGCAAGATGACCTTTTCTGCAAAACTGAAATTTGGTCAAACTGCTTTTATTTTGGTGTGATAAAAATGATAATACAAGTATTATATGAGCCAACACACATTGTTTTATTGCCTAGAAAATTATGAGCCTTGTGAGAATTGTGATATTACAAGCTGTGATGCTCAGCACTAGGCCAAATGGGTCAGAGCTACTAGCAAGTCGCACGCAGTTCCATTTCACGCATTTTACTCCTTTTTTAATAAGCTGCTGTTGTATAAACTGAAGAAAATTGGCTTTTTTTTTCATTTTTAGAAGACCGAATTAATACTTTGATAGTTTATAAGCTAAAGAGAAGTGGACAAAGTCCTGCATAGCATGTCAAAGCCTTCTGTCAGGCTTCAAATTAATGCCATTTATAGTAATATAAGAAGAAATGGCTATTTCCAAGGAAATTCTTTGAGTCCACTTTCTACAATTCATTTTTCTATTATTGTACTACGTGGTTATCTTTGCTCATCAAAAGAGCACTAAATGATTGTCTGTGTAATATGGAAATGACTGCATGTATTTAATGACTGAGAATTAGTGAAGCTAATATCCAGTTTCTGGGCATCCTTTAAGTTATTATATTAAATGATTATAATTGTTTTCCAGCTGTTCTTAATAAAAACTGCCATTTCCAAATAGCATCCCAGGCTGTAATTCAAGCTCACAGCTATACATAATCTGCCTGGGCTGTTGTTTAAGATGTCAGCAGAATCCCATGACTAATTTACTCCATTTCCATAATCGGGAACCAAGGGTTGCTGCATACATCACACAGATACCTTGAGGCGCTCCCCCATTATTTCTCACTGTATTTGCTTCTCTCCAAAAACAACTCATCTATATCAGCTTTCAGACCAAAACATCACTTGCAGGAAGAGAAACACAGAGCTAATGCAGGCTCCATCTGCAAAGTACTTCAGGGATCTCAGGGATCTCCCTTGCAGGCATCTCTATCGCTTCCTCAGACCATGTCACACCGTGGACACGAGTCTGCACTTCAAATCAGAATTTTTCAATGAATGCTACAGCCTGCCAGATAATGGAGCTAAGCTCTTTTTTCTCTTGAAGTCACATTTCACATTCACAAGGTATTTTAAAACTGAGGGCAGATTATGATGAGTTGGCATACTACCACAAAAGGTACTTTTTGGACTATAAGTGAATGGCTACAAAGTAAACCAAGAAATTCGACTTTTTAAAATTGCTATATTCAGAAATTATTACTATTATAAAAAAAAAAAAAAGAATGAGTATACAAAAATACTAATAACAAATTCCTTGGTAATGGAGAAAACAAACGAATGCCTTAGGATCACACTTAGGATGGTACATTCTATGGTACTAAGCAGAGAACACCAATAGCCCTGCAAAACAACTTCATAAACAGAGAGCACACCTTACCTATACAGAGCTCTTCCTCCAATAGTTACCAAGTTTGAAAACACTCTGAAGTCGGTCATATTCTCAGGCCACGACTGTATGTTCAAATACCCTGAAGGAGATAAACAGACATGCGAGCGTCCATCATTTCAGTCATTAAGTCTTTTACATCACATGCATTAGGACAGGCTTAGCCTTTAACCCAAAGACAGCGCTTGTTTGGGAAAAAGCAGCAAGTAGATAACGAATGATGCAGAGTTTCTTTGAATTCATCAGTCTGCTCAGCTCTGTCTCCTCCAGGCAAGCAGAGAAGGATTATAGCTCTGTTGCAGAGGCAGCCTCTGCACCAGCCCATTCTCAACATCAATAACTAGGGCGGATCTGAACCCAAGCTGAAAATTCACAGGGCGTCCCAGTCTCTTCTCAGCAAGAGCGGGAGACAGAATGAAGATTCGGCCTAATTTAGAACAGGAGTTTTAAGGCATATTAGCTACTTGGGACAAAAGTTGAGAAATCTTTTCTGATCCATCAAAAATAACAGAACTTGGTTTAAACAAAGAGCTCACATCCACTTGTGAGTGTGTCTGAGGACTGTTCTTCACTGAAGAGCACTCTTATGCACAAGTATTAAAGGGAACTATTTGTTTTGCTTTACACAGACCATTCCCCATGACTTTATTTAAATACAGGACTTAAATGCAGTGCATCCTTCAGCCTATGGGTAGCTCCATTTACGTATTAGAGCTAAGACTGTCAATTAGATGATGTGCTGAAAGAATTGAAATCATTATAGATAACCGAGTGCCAAATCATCTATGACATTAATTAGTGAGAGATTCAGAGCTTATTTTCATTTTTATAATCCCACTCTCGCTGACATTATTCTGGTTGTTGACAGATGATTAATATCTTTAGAAAGCTGGAAAAAACGGGAGGGAACTCATTACAAGTGCCAAACACTGGCTGAGATCAGCTGCAGTGGACAAAGATTTTTTGGGGGTGTACAAATAGTTTCTTTTATATTTCTCTATCTGTATATAATCAGCAATTAAACGAGAACTCAGACTTTTTAGGATCTTCCCTCCTGACCCCAAATGCTAAAACAACAGTAAACAAGATGCAAACTCTGTTAGTAACTATAGACTTCTGGCTATGTGACCCCACTGAAATGTCACATGAGATGGGAGGAGCTACAACCTCACACATACCTTTATTTTTGAATTACATAAACTAGATTTGCAGCAGCATCTGCTGTCAGACTAAAAGAAGTAACTGTAAAAACAGACTGCCTGGTTTCCTGTCAGATCAGCACAAGAAGCTGCAAAACTGGCTTGTCTTTTTTCCAAGGCCTTTTTCAAAGGCTTTCAAGTGAAGCCGATGGCTTCTCACATTACCCCATTTTCCTCCCTTGCTGCCCCTTGCAGCTTGCCCCTTTGCTGCTGTCTCCCACTTAACTGAGAGGTCTTGGTTTTCCAACACTTATGTGCAAGTCTCTCGTGTAATGAGCATTCTGTACTCAGGGGAGTAAAGACAACACACTTGTGAATAAAAACCGGTATTGAAGGTGTGCAGTATTAAACTTCTATCGAATTTCCAGCATAGTTTAAAGAAAAAAAGCATCCTGTGTTCTTCAAAAAAGTCAACAATGTCCACCATGAGTGCAAAATGAGAAAGGGTTCAGAATCTACAGCATCAGAAGCATGTGTTACCTGTTATCTCTCTCACTGTTTGGAAGATATTTAATTTCTCTGGATTGATTGCAGCAATTGTGTGATACGGGTCCCTGGAGGATTAAAAGAACAAAACGTGATGTTCTGAATAGGAAAGGAAAAACAAAAGGCAGGTTCACAAAGCTACACCACATGGAAGTAGCACTTGGAGGGTCACCGCTTTGCTTTCAGTTAGCGCATGCCCCAGAGGATGTTCCAGTTTCTTCATCTGCAGAATCTGCACCTAACTTCTCCCAAGCCATCCTCATGGGAAATGATGCTGCTCAGTATCTTTGAGGACCAAACCATTAATATCTTTGTAAATATTTATACTTGTGGAAAATTGACGGATTCTGAACGACCATGGATGATATCCCTAAAGAAAAGATACTCAAAATTTTTGTTTTTTTTTTCCATGACTAGCTTAGTTGCAACACCCTATAACTAGGGCTGACAAACTGCTACTAAAATAAGCAGCAAGCAAAACCATATAACAGCATGCCAACAGCGCCTGCCATGTGACATTAGAAGGGTGCAATTTTAATAAAGCGTTGAACAGGGACCATAAAGGGTACAGATCCTTCCAAGTCTCTCAAGTCAGTAACGTGAGAACTGAAGTGCCTCCAGTAAACATTAAAATCTCTAATTATAAGAACCTCAAGCTGACCTTAATTTTGAGAGTGCTACCATGTAGCATACATTTTTAATTGAAAGGAGTATGAAACATTCTCCTTGAGATCATCCACTATAGGCAAGTATACTATCATACCCTAAGATTAAAAGATTCTGAAGATAAAAATATACATTTAAGCCCCTCAAACAGTCACCATGCATGATGATATAGCCATTTTGTCAATATACACAACTGCAGAATAAGGCAGTCATCTATTTCCATTCTTACAAGGAGAGCCAGATTTTTCGAGATTTCTCAGCTGAACAGGCACAGCTGAACTTCACAGCCCCCGAAAATGAGAGTTTCAGTTGCACCTCAAGTTGGAGATGGACAAGGAAGTTCTTTAACCACAGTTCTCCTGGGTATATCCCACCACTTCACAGGCAGCCACAGCTTGGCTTTCTAGGACCTCAAGCTGAGGAAGGTGGGCAATAGGGGAGACTACATCCCATCCTTCTAGGTCTACTCTTTTTCCAGCCAATGCATTTTTGTCTCTGTTTCGCACAGCAGGTGTGCAAGTTAATGCCGATGGCTCCATGCATGCAGTTCACAGAGTGCTACTTTGAAAGAATGAATATCACTGATTCACCAAAAAACCTAGGCCAACCTTCACCTCCGCTTCAGGACACTAAAGTCCCTAAGGAGCTTCATCATTGTGGCCTCCCTCCAGCATTAGGGCACAGAGAGGGACATCACCTGAGGGCCAGCCCTGGCACCACCACCTGAATCCTGCTCTGAGGTGCCCGTCGCTGGCTGCAGAACATTGCTCTACTCCTCACACACACCTCAGCTCCGGGTCTGATTTCACACTGTCTGGATATTATCCCAGAATTGCAGCCAAATCTGCACATGGAAAGACACGCACCGCCTTCAGCAGCTTGGCCACGGCTCAAGCATGACACAGGCAAAAGCATAGAGAAACAACACAGTTATAGACTTGGTATATAAGCTATTATAAACAGCTGTACCTCTAAAAAAATCCTAATTTTGTAAAAATAGTATGATAAATGAAAGGAGAGCTGAGGTTCAATTACTCAGGAAGGGGAAGGATAGCACACAAGCTAGTGCATTGCAGGATCAAGGGCAATTGCAGAGTTACCAGTTAAAACAAACACCCCCTCTTAGCATCTTTTACTGAAGTGACTCTCTGCCAATACAAAACACCTTTCAGTCCTCCATATAACACTGGTCTAGAAATCCCTAGATTTTGAAATGCTGAAAGTTCCCGTTTTTAAAAGCTAATATTCACTCTGAGTGTATGTATTCACATCAGAGTTCATTAAGAGTGCAAGCATAGACATGCATTACTGTTCTTACTAGCATTATTTTTAAATCTAATTTCTATAATATTATTTTCAAAATGTAACAGCAATCTTAAACAAAAAAGCTGTCCCAGAAATATACAGTTATTTTAATTAGTTCTCAAATAGTCTTCTCTTTTTAATAATATATACAATTTCTGTAGAATTACTTAGCAGATACTTAAGACTGTTTGGAGTTATTTTTGTCATTAAGAATGAGAGACTAAGTGCTACATAGTTCCAGTTAAGTATCCTGAGTTTATACTGTTCTCTTAAAGTGTAACAAAATATTTTAACTCTCTGCTTTATAAGCCCATATTTTAGATTTTTTGAGGGTAATAGAGTTTTATTCAACACTGCTTTTGCCAAGACGCTTCCCTTTAGTTTAGGTTAGATTTGTTAAAGTTACTTGTCTCATAATTTTGCCATTAGTTTGCATTATTATTGCAGCTAATGCCTAGTACTAAAAATTACATTTCGCTTAATGCACGAAAAATCCACACAGACTGCTCTGGTCACCCAACCACTTGTGCTGCGTTTCCCGACATCCTTCCTGTAACACGAGGTTTAGCACATTCACAGTCTGCTTCTTGGGCGGCCACCTGAGCAGGTTAGGAAGGGCGAAGGCCTCAGTGCTACCTCATATGTGCTATCTCCAGTGCTTCCACAAGTTGGAAGCAGCATTTCCTGGAATCACTCTAACTAAAGCCTTTTTCCCTCCCTGTGCTTTACCCCAGCACTCACACTGCACTCCCTGATGAGAGCAGAGCAGCTTCCAGCCAACCCTCACACTTGCTGCCCTTCCAAGAACCACTGAACCAAGGGCCCAAGTAAAGGGCTTTTCCACTGCCGCCTGCATGGTTTGAGTCAAGATGCAGGCCAGGAAGCATTACAACCATCAAACCAGCTACATCAAATCAAGGAAACAAGCCCTTTCTTTCCACCTCACCTAGTACGTTAGAGCCAAGCAACTGAGCATCAACCGCTGCGTTATCTAAACATACCTGAACCTACAGAAAGGCTAATGAAAAATCTGCTGCTGGGATTCCACTCCAGTTCACTCCGCAGAGTTCAGTTAAGCACACTACGGCCCAGTGCTGCGAGCGTGCAGGCTGCCGGGGAGCTGTGCTAGGCTCCAAGAGGTTGCCAGCCAGTTGCATCTAATGGTAAAAGCTCTGAGGAGCAGGTTAAAATATGAAGCCTAAGCAGTGGTAGAAGTCATCTAATACTCTGCACTGTCAGTACACCATGCCAACATTCAAATCCAAGGGTTTAATTCGATTCACGCATTTAGAAGACTTTTAAAAAATTTACTTTAAAAAATATTGTAACCCAGTACCAAAGATCTCAAAGTAAACACAAATCCCAGCTATCTTTTCTGTTTTGAGGATGGTCTACCTCATCCTTTTTCTTTTCACAGAAATCAAATTATAAGAATCAGGTTAACAGCATTCCAGCACTATGTAAGGCAAAAACTAATTTATCCTGGATCTTCCATTCAGGGAAAGAAGCCTGCAGCCATAATTAAGAGGTGGACACAATCCGTTTCAGCTGGCACCATGACACAGCATCTTAAAATTTTGTCACTTACCCATGAATCCCAGTAACTAGAAAGATAAGGTTGCCATTGATCTTGGTACAGTTTATGAACTTGTCAATGTTGCTGGAATCCACCGTCTGAGCCCCCACCAAGCTCCCTGTTCCGATGCCATCACAAGCTGCCAAAACAAGGAGTTTGTGTTAAGGACCATGAAAAGCAATTACCGAGTCAAAACATGCTGGCCTTCAAGATACCAATCTTCATTTCCTCCAAAGATAAATCAAGAGCAATGCGTTAAGACGACACTCCTTGCCCATATTCCCAAACAAGTATGTGCAGATTTTTAAAGCAAACAGTTTGCTTGTGTCTGTGTACCTGCCACAGAAAGGTATCCTGGCAAACACACTGAGGTGCTTCACACAGGATCCAGAGGGGGAAAGTCCCTGTAAAAGACCTTTAAATATTCCAGTCTTATCAGAACAACTGCATGAAGAATGTCTATCCTTACACGTCTAGAAAAGAGGTAGAAAATTCTGTAAAAACAGAGATGCTTGTTAGAGAACAGAAGAAATGAGTGGAGACCTAATGTTACACTGACGAGCTGAGACACTCCTTTTGGGTGGTCAAGAGAAACGTGCCTTGAGGAAATGCCAGTCATTAAAACAGTGTAATAAAGAACCCTTTTGGATTTCTCTGAGTGAACACCCTCTCTCATTTTTCTAAAGCAAAAGTATGTTTTTGATTATATTACCCTTGCAACTTAATAAATATTCAATGCCCTCTGTTTAGGAACACACTCCACATGCAGGTTACACAGCTGAAACTCTGTGGCTGTTAATATGAAATATTCCACAATTTATTCTTGGAGGATATTTAATGCCAAAATAACACTGTGGTTTGCTACGAAGTAGACTACCTTCAGGAAAAGCTGTGCTAGACCGCTGCCTACCTTTAGGACAAATGTCAGTGCAGGGCTTGCACATCTTTATACCGTTTTCTTCAACCTCCATCTTGGAGCTTGGACATGCACGAACACAGGAGCTTGAATCTACCACAAAGTTGTCTGAAAAAGAAGAAAATATTGATTGAAGGTGACCTGCAGGAACACTGGGACACACGTTCTTGGCTTCTCTGTCACTATTATTTGCTTCAGCACTTCCACAGTAATATTTCATGCCAATGTTGTCTAAAGAATTTAAATAGGAAAATTAGGCTTGTCTTTTTGCTAACCTACAAAAACCATGAACGGTCAGTGCCCAAGCTCCTCCACAACAGGTAGGTTTTGTCATCAGAGATATTAGAGGTAACAACAGCTATAGAAATAGAAAGATAAAACACAATTGTTCTACTCTGTCTCTTTCACAGATACACAAATACATACATCTGGGACGCAGTACTGCAGGAGGTTATGACAATTATTTCCTTTTGCCTTGTAAAACAATAGCCAGGGGGGATTTAGATTGATCCTACCTGATGGAAAGTTTAACAACGACAAGAAAGCTTAAAACAAAAAAAAAAAAAAGCCCTTTAAAGAAGTATTAAGGTAAAGAATCACATCCCTTAAGTAATACATGGTATAATCAACTTGGTAAAGGTTTTTGTCTTGCTTAAAGAAAAGCCCTAAACCCAACCTTTATTCAAGGAAGAAGAGGCTTTGATAGTCACAGACTAAATTCTACTGTCAATCTGAAATTCTCCATAGATATTCCAAATTTGGATTTTCCTTTAGGATAAATTATGGTTCTACTGGTTATAACTTACGCTTTCTTTTTTATATGTAATTTGCCTATGGAATAGCTATGCACACCACCACTGCAAATCTTGCTGGCCCTGGAAGCGGAGCCGGAACACTGCCTCCTTTACCTTGTATTCTAACCGACACTGCAGTATTGAAGTCTGTGACAATGAGGACACTAATTTTGGTTTGTCTTCTGGCTGAGTGTCTCAGAAGTGTGTATTTTGAGTATGTAAGGGGTTATTGTTTTTAATCCTTGACCATTTTTCAAGACAAAAATCTGGCCCATTTTATTCTGGAGTTTTAAGACTCTGTTGTTGTCGGTACTGCATGATTTTCCCTCACCAAGACAGACCTGCTCAGAAAACGTTTATGGTAACTTTTTCAAACCACCGTTACTCCAAACTAAGGAAAGAGCAAAAGCACCATGAAAGCACTCGGTGCCAACTGTGTACTGTTATTTTTCTGAAAATAGACTTTTTATCGTTTTATGATGCCAGTATTTAATATAGCTCTTGCATTGCTTTAACAGGCGTAACATTTTTGAAGTCCTAAATGGTGATCAAAGGCATGACTGTAAGAAGCGGCTGTCAGGCAGAACAGAAAGCTAGTGAATTTTACCTCCCTATTAAAATAAAACAAAATAAGAAGAAAACACGTGTCCGTGTCACGATAGCAGCAGGTACATGTGGAGGGCCGGAGCCCAGAGCACTCACGTGGGCACTTCTTGACGCAGAAGGCCCCGTAGGTGTACTTGGCGTTGTGGTTGTGCTCCAGCTGGAAGGTGGTAGGGTTGTACACGAACCTCTGGGGACACTGGGTGACACACGCTCCGCTGTCGTTGAAGTTCATGCAGGCCTGCGGAGCACGGGAGAAAAAAGGAAAAAAAAAAAAAGACAAAAGAAACAAGAGAGACTCAAATTACACTGCTGCTTCCAAATCCCCTTCGCTTAACAGAGTCTTGATTGTTCAGAAACAGCGCTCAGAAGTAGCAACGATGAGGAATGGGCTACACAGTTTTCTAACCTTCATTTTTGGCTACTTGCTAGGACCTTAGCAAATATATGGCACATCAAAGGGAGCCCACAGAGACCCCTTAATCTGAAAGACCATTCAGCGTTACCACACTTTCTACAGAAACATAACAAAACTGCAATTTGTTTCATAACTATTGTTACTACTAGCAATCAACTAATTCACAACTCGATAGGGCAATCTACAACTGCCAAGAGTGAGCAGCTATTTATCATAGTCAGTCTAAACAAATGCTAATGACTTGTTCTTTAGACATCCAACCTTTTGATTTCTTACAGCGTGAGTCCATAGTCCGGCTGAAAACTGAAATTCCCAATTAGAAAGCCAGGGGGATAAGGGCTTCTTTTGAGCTAGCACAGGAGGGGGTCATTTCCCTAAGTGGCACGTTTAACAAGGTCAGTTGCTTCACACACTGGGAAGAGAAAATAGGACTTTGTATCACTTAGCATTCAAGCTCAGCCACCCGCAGCTGACAGAGGACAGGGCCCTGACAAATGAAGAGGCAAGTGTGTGGATAAAGAGAGTAATGGTATGCAGAGAAAATAATTGACTATGCAATGTTGATAATTAGTAACAGGGAAAAAACGCACTGATTTTGACATTCCTTATCACCACTCATCGTGTCTATGGTTATAACCACAATTTATAAGAACTACAGGGATAAAATTTACAAACAGTAAATAGTGTCAAATTCCACATGAATATGAAAGCGGTAGCTTGGCTTGGATCCCTCTAGCATTTTAAGCAACCATTGCTACTGGATTCTGCCTCCCCATTAACTCATCTTCCGGATGCCAGGTTGCTTTTAAAGTTTCAGTCTAGGGATGGCTCTTTCCGACCCTTTTCAAGGATTCAGAAATAGCCAGGTGGTTCTGCACCGCTGAAGAGGCAGCACGCATACCAACAAGCCCTCTTCCCCTACCACCTAGGCAGGGCTGCAGAAAACTGCAAAAGAAATTCCCCTTTCTGCTGCTTTTGCTAACGGATCTCATCTCCATGCAGATCATGGATGTACCAGAGCAGCCTCAGCGAGGTAGCTTAGTTGTCATGTCAGAAGATTTCAGAAAGGAGAGAGTAATAATGTAATCAAGAGAGGAAATGTTTGCTGCTGCGAGGGACAAACAGGGAGTCCCGTGATAAAGGCACTATCTCACCGTGCGTACTAGCCCGCGTGACCCTCGAAGCTTGCAGGTAAGCCACTCTTGATCCTGCCTTTTTGGGGCTTTAGAATGAATGACAAAAACTAGCCCTTTCTCACAGCCCCAGAATTATAAATACAGCCAGTTACTCCTTTCTAAGGATTGAATGGGAAGTCCTCTCTGTGAATAGGAGTTGTCGTTTCTCTGGGTTCCCTGGGCATTAGTTCAGGCCCTGCTGTGCATTTCAAGCTTTAGATCCAGACTGGTTTTGAATTCGAGATGAGACCATCCCTGAAACTTGGCTTTGCTTGCAGTTCGGTAGGAAGAGGAGCACTGTCCTGCTTTTGGGACTCAATACACAAATGACTCTAAGGCAGCACATGAAGAATGCATGAATCTTATCTAGAAATACTAAAACCGTATTTACAACAGGATATTATTAAAGCCTGCCAGTATCTGCTAAAGGATTTTTCAGTGCATCATAAATTCTACTTTTGCTTATTAATAAATACTAATTTAGCTTGTTTTCTCAACACATTCTCCATATATACTGTAGTGATAGCACATACTCTATCACGCACATGACCCCTCTGATAATGGTCCAGCAAATGCCCACTCAAAACAGCACATCACGGACACATTACTCAGGGAAGGCACTTTGCAGGAACAGTCCGTCTAGAAGAATTGGGAATTTTTACTATTTAACACTTCGTATACATCTACAATTGCCTCACTAACGTATGCAAACTTCTAGCATTTGCTGCTAAATGCTGCTACTATGTCAATGAAAGCACAGAGGCATGGGTGGGGAGAGATCATTTGTCTCGTTTAACTAAAAACTAACCACATTTTTTTTATAGTCTACAGGGCTACACTTTTTACCCAGCGTGTAGTAAGCAAGTAATAACCAGTCCTGAAAATTGCTGAACCCCTGCCGAAGTTCTTTTACATTGCTCTAGGGCCAGGAGTAAATGAGAACAGAGTCCGGAGTGTCGCCCTCCTGAATCAGAACAAACATGCTAGCATGGGCTTTAGCATATGCATTCCCACAACTGCCACAGGTCAGAAAATAGAACTCATCGTCCTGTAGGCTGCAGTACTAGTGCACTCGCACTTAAAATACCATGTTTCAAGATGAACTTGGAAAATACAGGTTCAATACCTCAGCTTGGAGCATATTCCTCTACTGCTGTATGGGGACAGTAACTGCTAGCAAAGCTTCTCTCTCCAGTACAGTGTGATGAGCTACACATTTTTGCACACATTGTGTGTTTAGATCATCTATTTTTCAAGAAAAAGTTAGTCGCCTCCTCTCTCTTCGTCTAACATGTATTTGAGGCAGAGTATATTGGAAACTACTTCCATCTCCACTGAAAAGCACCAACAGCAGAAAACGTGATTTTAAATCAAGCCTGGCAGCAATACAAACACCTTTCCCGGAGATGCTAAACTGTATTCCTGACTCCAAACAAAAAAGCACACCGAGTAGTAATAAAGTCATACCCAAACGCAGTGCTAAATACTTGCAAAAATTCCCTATCACCTCTAAAAGTTAACTTTAGAAAGATAATAATCAGAGAGATTAGCATATTAATGGTTCCCAATCTGTATTGGTAAATCTCACAAAACTGTTAATGGATAATACTGAACAGATAAGTAATGTTTATGTAACATGAAATATACTGAATGATAAAACTGGCAGGCAAAATCTCGGAGGGAATTTGCAAAATATTAAAAGGGGTCGAAATGGTGAGTTTCATGGATTAAAGCACAGGAATGTGCGCTGTGATGGCTGGGAAGGAGGAGGAAGCTCTCACACGTACAAAGCAATCGGTGTCCTTGGGCCCGGAGCAGCCTCCGGCGCACTCCCGGTGGCAGCAGTCACTGACGTAGGGCCCGTAGCACCGTCCGTCGCACTGCTCGGCACACACCGTCTTCGTTACTAGGAGGAGGCAGGAAAAATCAGCGTGTCAGCATCGTCGGAAACAAGGAGAGGGCTCCCAGCTGCACCCTGACGGATACCGCACAAGGCATTACGTATATTTTAAAGGAAAACGAATATTGAAACAGTCGTAACTGGTTGAAGTGCTCAGTAATGTGTCTAAGTAGTTCACTGAGGACTCGGACACTTTTGTAGATGCATTCCTTAAATATTTATACATAAATACATAAAAATACACATATGCGCTCACAATCTTTTGACTTTTCTGTGAATTCATAGCATTGTCCTGTACAAGTCCTTGCAAGGAAGAATCCCAGCCCACAGCAGCAACGTTTCATACGCAAGATATGCACAGGAGGATCTTCCTACAGAAGCAATGCTGACATGCCCAAGCACCCCTCTCTATGCATAGAAGTCCACAAGAGGCCATTCCCCTTGGAAGAATTAAAGCACCGAACAGCCTGGTCGCAGGCCACAGCTTTTATCTTCACCTTGGGATAAAATAATTCAGCGTTTTCCAGACTACACACAGCACGCGCAGCACGCCAGGAAGGGCTGTCAGCTGTACTTTGATTAGCAGCGGGGACATCACGCTTCTACAATTAACCTCTACCAATTATTTTGGTCAAAGCATTTCACTGCTCTACGGAAAACACTTTCCAGGAGGTCAGGGAAGGCAAAAACCCCTCCAACTTCCCACCTGTCATGAGGCGGGCTCCTTGTATGAGCACCTGCCAGCAAGAATCCCCTCCACCGCCAATTACCGGAGAAGCTTCAGGGGACACCCAGGCACCTCGACAGCGTGGTTAGTTATTTAGGAGACAAAAAGGTAAATAAGCCACCGGTAATAACTCAGGGTAACCCCTAAGGGTGCTCTCGGGGCAGCCTGAGAGCCTTCGAGCAGGTTCGGGCGGGCGGCCCGGGGCCCACGCAGCAGCAGTCGCCTCACGGGCGCCTCGTTATGTATTTAGGTGCCCCCACTAGAGGCCAAGGGCCAAGGTTCAGGTGGAGCCAATTTGCACTATTGCAACTAGAGAATAAAACAAAACAAAAAAAGAGGTGGACATGAGCCATGCAAACCGGGAAGGTGCCGTTAAGCGGCGCTTCCTTGCGCCGGTGCCAACGCAATTTCAACCTGAGAAAGTGGTGTTGGAAGAGGCCCTGGCTTCCTCCACTGCTGCCTCCCCCAAAAGCGGAGAAAAGAGAGGCAAATCCCGCAGCGGGGAGAAGGAAGCAGCCCTAGCCCTGGCCCCACAAGCCCCACAAGCCCAAAGCACCTGGATGAGCGGGAGGCAGCGCCGTCCTGCCAGCCGCGAGCGGCTCCTCTCAGGGAGCCCCATCTCTGTCTTTGGGGATTACGCGTCTCTTTCAAGCGGCGCCGCGGATAATAGCGCTTCCCTCGGCTGCGCAGTTTAAACAGCCGTAGGAAACGAGCCCCGACAACGGCAGCGGGCTTAGGCAATTTACCGACATCTTCTCAGAAGTTCTCACACTATTAGGACAAAATCTCCTAAATTATTCACCCTCCTCCAGAGCCTCCCAGGAAGGCTTGTGCCATGTGTAGTGTTGCAGATACCATTTTTTCCCCCCGAATTCCTTATATTCTTAAGAGATTACAACAATTTATTCTAGAGCATGTTTATTTCTCAAAAAACAGATAATCCTCTCTGCAGGGACAGCTCTGGAGAGCTGCGGTCCCCTCTCCGCCACAGCCTAACAGGGGCCTCTGCCCTGTGTCTGGACGGGGAAACCTGCCTCTTCCCCCGCACCGTGAGGTTACCAAAGCAGTTTGCAAAACTTACTGCAGGAGCTGCTGCTGCTCGCGCCTAATTGTTTATTTTTTCTGGGAAAACAAACAATGCCGACAGAAATGTCACCGTTTCACTCCAGGAAAAGGCCACGGCGCCCCTCATTGATCTGCCGGTTCGCCCCGCGCTCCGTTCGCATCGCGGCTGCTGCTGAGGAGCCAGCTCTGAAGAGGAGCCCTCAGGCACCTTCAGCGGCACTTTGCACCAAACCAGGGGAAAAAAAGCTGAGCTCGGAATGTTTTTGAGGGTCGTGTTAGAGACAGCTGGCCGTGAAGGGTTCCCCCAGAAGCAAAACAAGCGAAAGGCAGCACTGTCCATGGCTCGGAGTCCTGGAACGGTCTGAATGTCCGGATCCCAAGATACGTTAACTCAGCAGTTCAGCCTCCTGCTGTCATCAGCACGGGGTAACCTAGAGAAGATCAACCCACCTGTACCGGTTTAAAATGATGGCAGGTGATCTGCAGTAACCCCCCATCCAAACTTATTCAACTTGTTTTGCCCTGAATCAAGACGTATGCAGAAGAGTGCAATGCTTCACGCCCTAGACATCAAAATATTTCCTCACCTCACCTCAAAGCCATGTCCACAACCACTCGAGGGGCCCCACATCACCCTGGCCCCATTTTTGGGGGACCACAACACCCTCTGCCATCCCTTACTAGCACTTCCTTGCGATAGCAAAAAAACGATGTTGGGGAGCGGGTGGAAGGGCTACTCCATGTGTGCGCAATTTATCAGTCTCTCTCATTGTTTCCTTTAATCTTTAATTATGTCAGGGCACTATAAATCTATGAAGGAAGAAATGGGAAGTAACTGAAATCAATGGAAAAGCCTTATGAACATGCAAAGTTATTAGTGAAATACAAGGATTTTAATTAAAGATGCTGGCTTGAAGCAAAAATGCTGGGTTGCCCTGATTGATCGAAGCTGCTGCTTCAGCTCTTTCCATCTCCCCCACGAGGCTCCTGCTTGGCTTTTTTTTTTGGCTCTAATTGGGTACTTACTGCATCGGCACCTTCTTTTCCTAAGCAACATCAGTAGCACAAAGACTGTATAAATACAATTACGCTCAGGCCAAACTCCTGCACACACACAGAAACACGCAGCATTTCATGTTTGCTCAATGCTTATGTTCCTTATATGATTTAGAGGCTTTTTACCCTTTCTGCATTCCCTTAGTCAGAGCTGTATTTTAATTTAGACTGTTCTTTTTTTTCTTGCGGGTAAGGCCCTTTAGGAAAAAGTGCACAATCTATCCTTTTAATAATGTATTTAATTTATAAAAGTTTTAATTTCTTTTCACATGAGAAGAGGAAAAAACACAACTTAACACAGCAAAAGCAGAAACAACCTAACCACAAATTTTTGAGTCTAACTTCCAAAAGTTTTTGCCCCATATGTTTAATTTTCAAGTGGTTGCCATCCTGGTTAGTGCATGTCAAACGTACCTTGAAAAACACTTTTTAACAACTACCAGCTTAGCCCATCCTGATAGTGAAACAAAAAATATCCTCTACTTTTTTAAGTGTTTGGTGCTAATATTTATTAATATTCTAATGATAAAAACAGATTATTAAATACATAACATAGTAACCTGAATTTCTCTTCTCTACCCCTTAATGGAACAGCTTATTTAAAATTTCCTATTAATTGCCTTCTTATATACATACATTTTCATTTCACATTTAGAGGGACATTAGACAGACTTAGATGCAGGTGGTGTTTTAAACAGATTTGAATATATGGAGAGAAAAATAGCTGGAAGGCAGCATAAGAAGCAGCTAGGTAGGTGATATCCATGCAAAAACAAAAGCATCCTGTTGTTTTTTTTTCCATATGTAATTTGAAATGAAAGACGGGGATTAAGATCTTTCAGTTTTTATCCTTTTCCCAGGAAAATAATTTAAATCTTATCTTGGGAGGGGGTCTCATTACAATTTTTTGCTTCAGCCGATCAATAAAAAAATGAAATTATTAAAATGCAGACGGGCATCTCCGAGTTCTGTTTCTAGGAACAAACTATTTTGACTTTGGGCTGTAGCACCCTAGAGCCATTCTCCTGCACGTTTGAAAGATGAGAATCTTTCAAGGTGACTAGGTTAGGGTATATACTGTTTTTCTGATACCATTCATCCTATCTCCAGCTTGTATCTAAGAATATCATTTATGAGCTTGAAAGTCAGGCATGTTTTTTAAGTCAGGAATGAAGGCAGCAAAAGCACAGCACTGCTTGGATTTTTGTGTTTCCAGCCCCTGCTCATACTCTTGTTCTTTGCTACAAACAATCTGCAGAAAAACAAGCGTGGAAAAAGCTCACTGAAGGTTATGAAGAAAGGCCTGGTGCCAGCCCAGCACCACATCAATCTTTTCTTTAAATCGGATGTTTACCCAAGGCGGCGTGAGGTCAGGGAAGGAAAAGTGAAGCCTGCAACAAAATTAACTCCTTCCCCCTGATAATCGGAAGCTGCAGGGAACGACGCTGATAAAAGGGAAAGGGGCAGAGAGTGGCAATTTCAAATTACAGTCGTATGAACCGTACACCTTCCTGGAAGTGAGATAGCTGATGCCTTTGTAGAACTTCACTAATTCCACGGTCATGCCTTGGCCTGTCCCCACTGCTCCAGCCTGAAAGGGCAGTCGTGAAGGAGGTGGATGTTGCTCCAGGACTAAACGCACTGCACGGCTCTGCTAAGCTGCTGGCTTCAGAGCAGCGCTGCAGATAAGCGAACTGATCTGGCGGATTAATAAGTTACTGCCAGAGAGAGCAAAGCCCCTCTGAAAGCAGCTCCGCAGCAGCTGGGAGCTGGGAGGCTGGTGCTGCAGCAGGGACTCCTGCAGCCACAGTCCTGCGGGACAGCAGGGACCACGCGGTTCCCTAGGGAGGGCAACTCCAGGAAACCCAGCGCATCTCCACCACGCTAAGGTGCAGAGATAGGAAATGCCGCAGGTGCCTGCACACCTGTGGGAGGGGAAGCATCCTGCAGGAAGAGATGGCTCTAAACTGTCTCCTCTTTCATTTTGCTAACACCGTGACTGCACCTCTAGCTCCTTAGTGCCTGTTGGATGGGCTGAATGCACATAAGGGAGAAACTCCCTCCTTACAGTTCTCCCTTTCCATTCACTAATGCCCTCTGAATTTGAGAGGATGGACAGATGTCGTGAGCAACCCTGCACTTAGTACGTCCCTTATAAAAATTATTCTTACTATTTTCTCTTTTGAGTTGCACCTCAAATACCTTCTGAAGTTATTATAAAGAGGACAAATCTGCAGGATAACTATTACTCCCTAGTTTCACTGAAATTAACAGAACATTTCAGTGTTAGCAACTTTGTAGTATTAGGCCCCCCTTAAAAGATCTCAGGATCTGCCTTGTAGTTTTTTGTATTCCCATAAGATTCTTCTCAGTGCATTCCTAAAGCAAACAAACACAAACAAGCGCAGGAATATTTTCAGGAGTCATGCTCTATATTGTCAAGAAGTGAAACAAAAATTCAAGCTAGCTTAAGATTTAAAGAGTATAAGGGAGGAAAGTAAAACCTAATTTCACATAGTGAGAAAAAAATAAATTGGTAAAAACATATGGAATTTTTTTTAAAAATATTTCTTAAGTCATGAAAGGCAGAATTTAGAGCATTTCTTTGCAATTAATGGATGTAGGATCCCTTTTACACCTCTTTCAAATCCCTTATTTCTCAGTCCTTCACACTTACAGGTCTGGCAGTGATTTTCCGTGGGTCCCCAGCATCGTCCAGTGCACGACTTGTGGCATCGGCCGCCTTCGGGACAGAAAGAGAGAGAGATTAGGAATTTGGTTGGTTTCTTCAGTCTCCAGAGACTGCTCCAGAGGAAAAGCCATTTCTGTCTTGGGAGGCTTCCTATGCACCACCCAGGTTGAAAACAGTGCCTATAAAAAGAACAGAAAGAGCTAGAATTGATGTCAAACATATATAAAATTAAAGTACTTATCTTAGTGCTTTATAGCTGAAATCCCTCTCTGTTACGTATAATGTCTGGAACATTGTAACACCAGAAAAGATGACCAATTTAGGACTAAGCAGTAATTTCATTTTCCAGTGCTATTAATGTAACAGCTACTCTGTGTTCTACATAAGACCCTCTCATTCCTCCATGGGAAAAGGGACCTCTGTTTTGGAGAGAACACAATTTCATTCAAATAACCTGGTAAATAAGCTTGGTACCTCTGCACAAAAGCAACCAAAAGCCACCCCTCTCCCCAAAAAACCTCTCAGCCCTCACGTACCATGGCAGCCCAAACACTCAGCCAGCTCTACTCGTCCTGGAAATAAAAGGGATCCAGCATCTCCAAAAGTCATTTTTTAAAGAATTTTCACTTTCACGCCTGCTTCCCGATACACGACTTCGTTTGGCAGTGTCGCGTGATCATTCGCATTTAAACAGAGATATTCAACAATAGAGCGAGCAAAGGCTGCCTGGTCTCTCTTTCATCACTGGGAACCCCAAGTCTCTGCTTCACTCACAGACCAAACAGGGAGCTGAGCTTGCAGGCAGCACACCTGCGGATTACATTATTACAAGTCTTTCTGAAGGTCAAATATACTGAGAATTAAAAGCAAAAGGCAAACCTCCTCCAAGCAGTGTCTATGCCGGTGTGTTTGCCTAAGCAGAAAGGTGAGTTTGCTCTGTGTGAACCAGTCCAGATTCTGCCCTCGCATCCCTCAAGTTGCACCTGTGTTTTTCCCACTGTAATAAGGAGAGATTGCTCCCCGTTAAAGAGCGGTTCCCTAACTCCTAACACAAAAGCAGTCCCACGGAAGTCAATATAAGCAGCTGGGAACATAAGGAACATCCATGTGAAGAACTGTTCTCTGGGTTAGATCTAAATGTCAGCCTTAAGGGATAATAAATGCATGGTCCCAAGAATGATGAGGTCCTTAAAATAATTGCCGTGCTCCTCACAGCCCTTCCCCTACACCTTTCTCCTGGTAGGCTTCCAAGTTCCATGTTCCAGCAGCCACCATGAGCAGGTTGGTGAAAGAAGCGATTTTTAGATCGCAGTAAGTCAAGCGCAGACTTGAGTGGAGATTTATTAAACGATTCTTTGCATAAAATAGATTATTCCTTTTTATTTTATTCTTCGGGTGTCTAAAACACACCAAAAGCCCTCTAACACAAAGAAGGAAGCTCTAAAGGAAATAGCTAATGAAGAAGTGTCAAACCATGAAACCGTAGAAGAGTTCCTCCCTTTTGTTTTCATGCAACAAAGTGAATAAAGTAGTAGAATTTCATTCCTCCCCGTGATTTCTTCCACGGGGCCTTGAGATCAAAAGACACTGCAGCATCCTGAAGTGCTGGGGACAACCAGTAAGACCTAAGAACACTTAGCACTAGTTGGAAAAGCTCAAAGCTTCCAAATGGAGAAAAGTTCCAGGTTTTGGAGCTCATCAGGACTCCTTGGCCTGCTTTGCACCAAGTGTGCCTTTTGGATGGTTTTTAGGAGGTTAATAAGTCATTAACAAATGTCAGTGTGTCTGTAACACACTGATATGGAAACGTGAACAAACACAGCAGGAGGAAGGCGCTTTGATGGTTACAATCCGTGGTTATAAGCAGCTTCTTTACTTGTCTAACAATCTAAATTGATTAACTATCAAAATACCTATAAATCATTTATTAGCTTCCACAAGCTACTTATAAACTCATCCTTAACCCAAAAGATAACTCCTGCAAAAATGCTAGAAATACCACGTAGGTGTTTCCAGATATAAACAGCCCTGAGGTCTATGCACACTCAGCAAGAAGAGATTTTTTATTTTCCCATTGTCTAGACATAGAATAAGGTTTAAATAAGGTTGCTGATGTTTTCCTAAGCAACCAACGTTCTTCAGATTTACATAAGAGACGTAAGAGAGAGACATTTTATTGCAAAATCAAAATAAAATTCAACCACCCCAGCAGAGCATTAATAGGAATTAAAGATCCTGTTGCTGGGAGGGACGGCTCTGCCTTTATGGGGCTGCGCTGGTGCCTTCCCTGTCCGTGTCTGACCATGCCCATTGTCACACATTCATTCATTCATGCTTCTTTGTTAAGGAAAAATCATTTTGCGCTTCCTGCCAGCCCTGTGCTAGGCTTCAGATCTCGTCATTGATTGGAGAGCTAATCACCTAACGGAGAGGCTGGCGCCTTCCAGGATTTCCTTTCTTTGTGGCAGCAGGGATGTGTCTCGCCATGGGAAAGGGAACTTGAAGGAAGACTCCTAGGGAATCACCTAGGCCTCCTCTCCCTCTCGCTGGAGCATTATTGGATATAGAAACGCAGGGGGCAGATCCTCTCAAACCCGCACTGCTCTCCCTGATCTCAGCCGAGTTCTCCTCCGGGAACGTCCTGTTTTCCAGCACTGCCCTCCCAGCACCACAGCACCGGTAAAGGCAAAGCCCCTCCGAGCACCGCGTGCACCTCTGCCCGCTGCATCCAGCACCTCTGTCTGCTCGTCTTCCCCCACAGACGCGGGCAGGACGCTCCCAACGGAGCGGCACGCGGGCACAGGCAGCTGACGAGTGCGTGAGACGAGAACAGGCCGGGAGGAACGCGTGGAAAGACGGGAGAGATAGGGGCGAGCAGGAAGGGAGCAGAGACAACACTGAAGCCGCGCTGAAGAAAACAGGGATGAGGACAGCGAGAGGGGACGAGTAACGCGGGATGGGGACAGGCCTGGGGCGGCCTCGGGCACTGCAGAGCGCGGCGGGCAGCTCTAGTGGGAGCAGAAAGCAGCCACCGGAGGTAAAGGAGCAAATGGAGAGCCAAGGAGAGCGCGTCGGCCGGGCTCGCACCCGCAAATTCACATTTCTCACTGGCAGCTGCGGACTAACAGGGAGCTCACCGTGATGCCGCCATTCAGAGGCTGCAGAAAAACATCCTGGGGCCGCGGAGAGGCCTGGAGGAAGGGACGGAGCGGGGAGATGAAGACACCAGTTACGTGTGTCCTGCTGAAGCAGACGGCGCTGGTTCGGCGCTAGGACTCAATGCATTAATCGGGGGGTTAGTCAACCCCACCAAATAAAAACCTGCACGTCTGACACAGCCTGAAACTTTACACCGATTAAGCAATTAGTAGCTATTCATTGCTCCTGCTTTTAGCTGCAGGCACCGAGCAAGGCGAGCGGGTGCCTGAGCTGCTGCCTCGGGAAATGCTCAATGTGGTGCCAAGCTCACAGGGCCTGGGCAGCACAAGCACGAGCGGCTGAGACGCTCGCACCAGCCTGGCTGAGAGCTGAGCAAGTCCCTCCCTTGGCCACAACGTGCAGCGCCGGGACAGGGATCCCCGTGCGGCTGCGGGGGATTTTCATGGAGGTGCTCTGCAAACTCCGAGACACGCTGCAAGGTAAATGCCAAGGCCGGGGGCGTTCCTGGGCTTGTTTAATACCAGCTCCTCCACCCCTCCGACGGATCAACTAAGTCAACACCGCATAAGTCAAAATAATGTCCCGTGATAACGCTCCTGTAACGCTGCCAAAGCGGTAATAAAGTTAGAAGAGAGGGGCAGGCGGTTTTCATTTTTTAAGCAAAGTAATAACCTCAGAGAAAGGAAATGAAAAACTGGAATTGAAGTGGCTTTTAAGAAACGTTTCACTTTTTCTTGATGCCATTTAATATTCCTAGAGCCTGGCTGCGTGCAGTTAGACGCGTTAAAGTTTTTACAAACTTTTAACTGAATTAGATGGAAATTTCAGAAAGCCACTCCCAATTCCCATGACATTTGGAGCCCAGTTTTGGACTAACTTTGGGTAAGTATCACAACATGCTTATTTAACTGTAATTGCTTATCCAAAATGTATCTCTGGCTGTTCTGCACAGAAGGGATTATTACAAAACCATTATGGCACAACAGAAGCCCTTTCTGTGCTCAAAACAATGCTCGGGCTCAGACGCTGGCATTTCCATGCACTGTTTGCTATGCATAAATATCCCATGAAAATACCATGCAAACAAACGCCAGGCTGTAATTTGGAGGCTAATTTTCGGCTCCCGGTGAGCGGAGGTGTTTCCTGTGGACGTGCTGCAGCATTACAGAGCTAGAGGAATCCGGCGTGCGGGAATGGTTTCGTGGGATGCAATTTGCATAAAGCCACTGGGAAATTCTGGCCTGAGTATCTTATTCTGCAAGGATTCCAAATATCGCAACCCTGCAGGAACACTTCACTGACGGAGGCTTTTCTGGGGTTTTCCAAGGAAATTCCAAGTTCCTAAGTGAAGACCAGAAGGAAGGTTTTGATGCATGGAAGCTGCTCTGAATCCTGGCCCAAGGAGACGGCAATGCTGCCCCTAACAGCACAATTCCCCTAGCAGCCGGGCATCCTTGTGCTCACTGCTTAGTTTTTATGCACTGGTTAGAGGCACCGTGTCCCCACGTACCGCCGTATCCACCTTCGTTCCAAACCGGCCTGAAGAGCATCCACCGACTCACAAACACCGGCCAAAGGCATTTATCAGGCACCTTAACTGATCCTCTTCATTCAAAACACACGTTCTGAGATGAGGAAAACAATTCCAGGTAACTTCAGGCAACTCGCCTTGCTCTGCTAATGTAAAGTAAGTTCCCTGCACCACTAGCTTTCATGTACTAAAAGCCTGGAGTGCAGCAGGCTCTTCATACCATTTATTCCTCCTCCATCTTCAGGTCCACAAGCTTGGCAAAAACTACGCTTTAAAGTAAGTGCCTTCTGATAATGTATTTTTCTCTCAATTCTAGGTAATAAAGAAATTGTCTCCTGCTTGAACTGCAGGCAAAGCAACCTCCAGGTGCAAGGAACAGAAGCATCGGGCAGGCTGTGGGCTGGCTACGCTCAGCTCTGCTTTGAATTTCTTTCCGACCGAGAGAGCCGTAACTGCTGGTAAAACACAACCCCGCAAACACGAAGGGAGACACTCGAAGTTGGTCGAAAGGCGCACGCAGCATTTTCAGCTTAACAGAGCCCCGAGCTGCTGCAAGGCCGGGACGAGCCGCCCGAGACTGCTGAAGCAGCCTGGTTTCCCTGAGGACCACATAATTCCTTCAGGACTCAATGCCCAATGGATTGACCCAGGCATAAATTCCCAGATAAGCCACCGCGTGTAAGAGCGATCCTCTCCAACCCCGCGCCGCCGCGCGCACGGAGTGAATTACTGCGCTCCGTGCGGAACCACAAGGCCACCGGACACTGAATCACCGCTGCGGCGGCCGCCCTCAGCACCGAGCACAAACACCCACCCCGAATCCCAGCCAGGAGCAACCCCAAGCAGCCACCGAGGCAAAACGCATTCGCTGACACCCGGCGTCCACAGAATATTCACAGAAACGCCCTGTCAAATATACAGTGTGTGCCTTGCAGTGGGCGTTTGTACATCTGTGTGGCTCATTTTCTCCACTACTAATTGAGAATGGGACATTTGGCTAAGTTTCTACCAAATTGTCCCCATTCCGGCAATATTTTAGAGGAAGATCCCTTCAAAAAACCACAGCACCTTCCTGCACTACCTTTAACTGTGGAAAAGAAAAGGTAAGAAAAGAAAAAGCAGGAGGAATGGAGCCAACGCTCACTCAAATGAGCTGAACATCCACCCTAAAGAGACGGGAATGTGCAGTAGAGCTACGGCTCCCAAACGCACCCGCTCCCCAGGAATCCGCTCCCTGCACCACAACCCAGGAGAGCCGCCGGCCCAAGCAACTGCGCGCCCGGCCCCTCTATTTTCTGTTCCTTTAATTAAAATGCAACGCGCCGCCTAAATGCTAAACATTTAATTAGATTTGTCTCTACGTTTCAATGTTAATAAAGCGCATGGAAATACATTAAGCAGCAGCTAATTGGGGCTCTCCAGAAGTAGCTGCAAGCGAGCAATTACAGCGCCATCGGGGTGGGCTTCCTCGGGGACCACCGCCGCGCCGACGCTTGTTAATATTCCAGGGAAAGCGTTCCAAAATCCAGGGTAATCAAGCACATGGATGACAGAAAAATGGTCTGTCAAAAAAGCCAGTTCTAACCAAGAGAAAATTTTGCAAAAACCTCAATTCACTTTAAGATCAGAAGTTCCAGTTTGGGAAAGTATTAAAGCCTGCCTAATCTTCACTGGTTTTGGTTGAAACTCAGCATGTGTTGACGTGAACTTCTACATTTTTTCCAAAAAATGTATAAACAGAACAGTATATTTTTTAATGGGAAAATGAAAAGTAATCTCTTAATCTTTATTATCCAAAGAGTTACTGGCTCCATCATGAATATGCATCCACAGCGCTTCAGTATTTTTTTCAAATGCATTATTGGTTTATTTGAATCTGTGCTATTCTTTATGCACAATGACCCCAACTCCGTAATTCAAACCCTTCCAGCTCTTCTGTGAAATGAAATATCCAAGTAAAGCTCCGCTGCAAATCCGGATTTAAGACTAGAGCCCTTGTCACAACCCGCGAGGGCGCTCGAGCATCGCACCTGCCAACAGCTGAATCAGGGGGACACCAAGGACACAAGGGACACCAAGCAGAGCAGTGCAGTGTTCAGGGTGCTGAACCTTTCCTAAAGCTGCTCGGAGGGCAGGACTCCCACCTGCCTGGAGCAGGTTTAAACAAGAAGCTTAATCATGGTCCTGGGATGGGCCCCTGTCTCCCAACTTGAAGGACCAACTCCAGCTGCTGGATGTGCCAAAGGACAAGGATGCCGAGCACGGCACCTGCGGAATGATAAGGGCACGTCCACTTGAGTTCATGGGTTCATGGGAAGGAGAGAAGAGAGATCTTCAGAGCTGCAGAAGTCAATTCAATAGTACAAAGCTAACGGGAGAGCTTGCTCCTTAAATGAAGCATCCTTGATACTCCCACTGCTAGGTGTCCAGCTTGAAGATCTCAGGTGGAAAATTCTGATGTCAGCAAGAGAGAAAGCTACTTCCCATCCACAGTTAATTTAAAAAGCCCCAACTACGAGGCACTACAAACAGTGAACACTCTTATCATTTCAGCGTGCACGCCAAAAGATACCTGTCCTTGGAGAGCGGACCCGCAGATGCCCCTGACACAACATTTGTTGACTCTGTTCCTGCAGCCACAAGAGCTCTGCACTGGCGGCTCCCGGCTGCATCCATTGCAGCGCAACGCCGGGTAATTCAAATGTTTTTCTGCACGTGTTTGATCGCAGCACAAAGCCACATGCAGAAAGCGTTTCCCCAAAAAGGGAGAAGTGGTTTTTAGGATGCGTCTGCAGCGTTTCTACCACAGTGGTTACAGCTTTTCACCTGCCTTCCTAGCACTGATGTGACAGGGAGAACCTGCACAGGACGGAACCAGAAAAGCTCTAACAAATTCAGCTCTCTCTAACGCTGGTCTAAGTGCTGGGAAACACCACAGCAACAGTAGATCTAAAACATGAAACAAGCAGAGAGGCACGGGACTGAGATTATTTCCAAGAATATATTTCCAATATATTCTGTCTTCTTGCTCTGCCTCTCAGTTGCCTCAAGATCTTCCGCTACACAAAGCCCAGAGGGTCTCTTGCACCTAGCTTATTCTCAGCAATGCTGTCTGGCTCCTACCTGCTCAGCTCCAACGGGCTTAATCAGGGTTTGCATTTGATAGAGGCACCCAACTTCAGGCAATTCGATACATTTGGGCAAAATAAATAGGAAAGTTTTATGGTGGATCCAAAAAAGCCTGACGCTCAACCTACCACGGAGCCTCTGCAGAAAAGTACCAGAGACTCTGGGATACACTAAGCATCTTTTCCAACAGTGGAAAACCAGCCTGGCCAGCAGGCACATTGCTGCCAAATTGCAGCAGTGTAAAGAAGCATGTATCTTCTTTAATGATGCTCTATACAGTTTTCTATTCAGCGGTTATAACTTAAAGCTCATTTCTCCAAGTACTTTCTGTACCAGTACAAATACATTGTCTTAATTGTTTTTTAAACTGCCACATATATAAATGTGCAGTGGATGCACTTTCTCCTATCTCTTCACAGGTAAGTAGTAAGGTCCCCTCATGCCTTTGAGTGACCTTTTTGTTTTTGAAGGCTTTATACACACATATATGTATGTATATTATAAGCACACACACAAGCCCAGAAAGCTATTTAATTTTAGTTGTTTTTAAAGGGATTTGTGTAGCTGACTGTTAAACAAGATTTCAGCAAGGGAAAGCAGCTGTCATTTTTCTCAGTTGCCCCTGAAAGCCTCAACACTTTGGTTAAATCATTTTAGCCATTTCCTGACTTCTTGTGTAATGGGGTTTAGATTCTTAGCTATGTAAGTTGTGAAGACAGAACCTGGTTTAGATTTGCTAATTATATTGAGAATTTCACAGGACTCGGGAATAGCACTGAAACAAAATCCAAGTTCTTGCAGAAGGAGACTCATGTTTATGAAACTAAAGAGAGGCCAACTAGGTTCTGTTCAATCCTAAACAGGGGGAAAAAAGAGACCAATTCTTAATGAAGCTGCCATATTACATAAGTGTCAATCATCACTGAAATAACACTTTAGATTTGCACCCAGGTTTACTAGGAACAAACAGTATCATTTGTCATGTTCCTTCCCTATGTTCCAAAGCACTTCAAAAGGAACGAAAAGAAAAAATAAGAAAACAGGGCTTAGGTACATATATTCTTTCATCCTGGCGTAGGAAGCAACATTCGCTTGCATTAACTTCAGGTCGTGATTCCACGAGTATTCAGCACTCATCTCGCTCTGATCCCACCGGAGTCACCAGCAAAATCACTAGCTCAGAAAGATAGTATTGATGTTGGCTGCTTTTCTAAAAGAGCTTATTGCCTTAGTATTGCAGAAGCATTTGTCTGCAAGAACTGTCAAAGGTTAAGAAAAAAAAAAGAAAGAAAAATAGTAACAGAACAAAACAAAATAACTACCGGGTCTTTTTCTTGTTGAAATCATCATTGATAAAAGAGCGCAGGCATCCCCTAATCTTCAAAGGTTTTAGCTGCTTAGAACTGATAACTCACTAGTGGTGATTTTTTTCTTCTTTTTTAACATGCAAATAACACAACGGGAACTGTGCGGAGTTTGCAGGCAGAGGAGTCGAGTCCCAGCTCCAGCACGGCCAGGCGGAGGGGCTGGCGAGGCAAACATGCAAACCAGCCTCATGCCAACCCTGTGCTAACGTGAAGCCCAGGGGTAGGAATGGTTTGTCCCTTACAAATTATGTCTAAGGCAAGTTTTAAGTCTGTATTTCTAACTTACAGCTGAAAGATTGAAGTTTCTTCTGGGCTGCTGTTCAAGATGAGGAGGAAAGAGGTGCTTTACACGTCCTCAAAGGGGAAATTCAGGCACACCGAAGTGACACGCAGAACATCCTGAGCAATAGCCTGCTGCAGTGGTGGACCTGCTACAGACACAGACTTCTTCCCAGCCTCATCCCGAATCTCGGTGCTGATATGTCCCGAGGGCACTGTTAAGGGCCCAGTATTCATTCCCAACGCACTTGCCTTTTTTATGGAATATTCTGCCTCAACACTTGGCATCACTGCCACTACCAGTCACTAAAGTCTTCCTTCACTGCTGCCATGTGAATTTCCCAAGCGATACTGAAGGTGAATAACCCTAGGGCAGGGAACTGCACAAATGGATCAAGCTGATCACAATCAAGGTGTACAGATGCTCCAAGTTGGAAAAATGCTGCTTTAAAAAGGAGAGAACATGATGAGAACAGCGAAACATTGGATATGTTGAAGACCTCCTCTTTAGACACATATAAATTCTTTTGTGATAAATATATTCAAGACAACAGGATAACTGCTTCTTTGGGGTTCAGTTGCCATCTAAAGTCAAAATATCCCTGAGTCTGTTAATCTACCGCCACAACAGCTAATTCTGATACCATGGACAGGAGATTGTGAGCCAAGGCACAGCCCAAGGTGCAGGAACAACCACAGTCAAACAGTAGTGACTGCCCTTCCCCAGTACTGTCTTTGGCAATGGGCAGAAAACCCATGTAAGGGAAAACAGAGGAGGCAAAATTCAGGCTCACAAATACCCTCTACAGAGACTATATGTTTTTCAACAACCCTGCAAATCAACCCATCAAAAATCTCCGTAAGGGGAGAACTGACAAAGGCTGTTCTCCTGCGAGGGGAACGCCTGAGGCCGCGTGCATGCCGTGCTGGTGACAGGACGAGGAAGGAGGGCGGTACTTACAGCCCGAGCTGCCGTTCATTGGGACCAAGGTGAAGTTGGAGGCCCAGGGGTTCCGCACAATGTCCTGCCAATGGATGGTGTCTGCGAAGCACAGGAATTTGTTCTGGCCAACATACACGCCGCCGTTCAGGATTTCTGCAGCAAAAGACAAGAGCAGACACGTAAGACCTAAGATGTAGAGCCAACCGGGCCGGCTGCTGCTTCGCGTGCTGGGGAGAGAGAGGGCATGACACTTAAATGCAGAAATTCTCACCACAAGCTCACATAACACGCTGGAAATTGGAGGGCAAAGCAGCTTACGGTATTTGTAAACGGCAACCCATTTATTTACACAGAAGAACCCCGATGAAGATACCATGGATTACACTGTCTTCACACCAGACAAGGGGATCTGACAGGTGCTGGGTGAGTTATTGGGTTAATCTCTTGTTCCAGTGTAAGCCAGTAACTAACTGTTCTGCTCTCCGTGGATAAAATACCTCTCAGGACTGTATTGACTTTAAAAACACAATCAATCAATCACACTATGCTGTATTTCATTAATGTATGAACATTAGAACAGATTCAATAAGCTGATGAGTTTCCCGGGGGTAGGAATTTTCTGATCCAGCCGTAAGCGAGCTGCAGCTGTCCCAGGGCCTGCAAGAGCCTTTCTTTGCCATCACACCGCGCTGCCGTAACCAGCTCCATATTCCAATCCCTTCTGCAGGGGCTCACACACTTTTTTAGATCAGTGAATCACTATCAACCTTCAAATTTTCCTAACGCTCCTGCAGACTCCCTTTATATCAAGCTTAGTCACTAATATTGTAAGAACTTCAATAAAGAGACCGTGTTCTTTTGCATATTTGACATACAGTAACGGAGAAATGAGATCAGATTTGTTCTGTGAACTGTTTTGTTCAACCTCCTCCCTCGGTTATGATCCAAACCCACCAGCTGGGAGCTGCAGGTCCAAGGGAGGTACTTTGGGAGCAGGCGGAGGAGCAGGTTATACTCCCTACCTGGAAATCTGCAGGTTGGGACACTTCGTTGGGGGAAGTTTTGAAAATCAGGTAAGTTGAGAAATTTAACATCAAATTGTTCCCTTTTTTCAGTGCACGTTTATGTTGGCTGGTTTAACCAAACTGGCTCATTTCCCTATTTCTACAGACTCCATATGGCAAATCTGAAAATAAAAATGATCTTTTGGTAGTTGGAAGGACCATCGGGGCTTCCTTTGGAGCCGTGACTTCTTTTTACCCTCTAAACTCCTGCTAAATCCCACTATTTCCCTTTCTTGCTTCTTAACCTGCCTCTAGTATTTCCAAAGCCATACGACTTTAATGAAAGTTAACGGGAGCGATGCAGCTAAAACCCCATGCACCACTTAGTGTCATAGATTCAAGCCTCGGCAAGGAAATTTTGAAGGTTAGTTACTAATGGTACCTTAGAATGACATTAAGTGGTGCTATACAGCCAGGAGTGTCATCCTCCTTAAAGAGGCATTAAGAGTAAATCTCTATTATTGTGCCAATGATTAAGGCTGGTTGATAGTCTTCCTCTCCAAAGAAAACCTTTAAAAGCTGGAGCGGGATTGCAGGCGTTGACAAACAGCAAGGAATGAGTTATTGCACTTTTCTCTTAAGGTTTTAGAGTTTACAGGCCTCAGCACATGAAGAAGGTAGCCCCCATGTAAGGAACGTATTAAATAACGGATCATCTGTAGAAACATTTTTCTATCATATTAATCAGTTCAGAGGACTAATATCTAGTTCTTAGAAACCCCTGGTTTAAAGCTTTTCACTGAAAAGGGGCTTAAAAATGAAAACAATAACGGTAAAGAGTCCAGATTAGAGGCATAGCAATAATTTGTCTGTATGATAGTCTTATGATCCCCGAAAAACCCCATACAGCATCTGTTAGCAATTCTGCTCTGGGGAAAAAGTGGGACTTACAAGAACCCTGGCAAACATGATTAGTCACCGTTTCTCTAG
This sequence comes from Crypturellus tataupa, assembly GCA_034781795.1. Taxonomy (NCBI): domain Eukaryota; kingdom Metazoa; phylum Chordata; class Aves; order Tinamiformes; family Tinamidae; genus Crypturellus; species Crypturellus tataupa. The sequence continues at coordinate 2,296,046 of JAWLRI010000801.1, read as the reverse complement.
TTTGTCCCACTCCACAGGATTAGTTAATCTGCTATGGCCCAAATCTTCATTAAAAATGAAGTCTAACAAGCTGTGAAATACTGAAAAATCTACACTCAGAGCTTTTGAAACACTTACACATTGTTCCAAATAGTGTCCCTATCAGACCGTACATCGGAGCACCTGCCACTGGCATAATTTACTTTTTTAGAGCATTCGTTCTTGACAATACCTATCAAATTGTCTTCTTTCCCTCAGAAACTTTGATGCATTCTTGGATATCAGGCAGTATCTCTCTCGACGAGCCGTTCCACTAGTTTCAATTTGTGGAGAACAAAATTTTTCAGCTTAAAAGTAAACAGAACCTGGCCTCTCGTTACTGCCAGGGTAAAAACCTGCCAGCCTTCACTGTGATTTACTAGAAGCAAACATGGAAAATGCTCTAACTTCCCTAATCAGTGAATAATAAGCATTGCACTCACTGTCTTACCCCAAAACTCGATGCAGTACCCAGGTCTGCCCTGACTTGGACTATTTTTCTCAGATGAGCTGATTAAAGTTTACCAGTCTGGTAATGGGAACCGGTCTAGTCATGCACTGAGGCCCTAATAATATCTGTGATAATACCAAGCCTGGGCTTTTATAGATGATAAATAAATGCGAGTTCAGAGTTGAGTCATCCCTAAAGCACCTCTGTGTCACTTTTCCGCTGGATCCGCATTCATTCCGCTGCTGCCTCCCCCTTCCCGCTTGCTCTGCTGCCTTCCCTGCCGCTGCTCCTCGGCGGGCGTCGATCTGCAGAGCTCGCTTGGCTCCACCGACCTGACAAACCCAAACTCATTCTGCACTGCTGGGCCCTCCCTTAGCAAGAACAATGCTAGCAAAGACCTAACAAACCCCGCTACGTGTCAAGCAAATGAAGCACAAATGTAATCAATATACAATAGAGCTACCGGATAATGAACTCATCATCGTAAAGCCATCGTCTCATTCTAATTTACTGCACTGAAAGCGAGACGTAAAGTTAAACAATAAACAGGAGGGGAAAGGCAGAGGTTTATGACTACGGGGGTGAGCTCGCAAAGGAAGCCAGGCAGAAACCAACCTTCTTTTCCCGCGTGCGACACTTGAAGGTGTTTTTGCTGAACTCTTTTGGAGCCTGGGGTAGGGAATGAAGTGAGATGCTCCCTAGTTCCTACCAAGAAAGCCCTGCACAGCTCGGGGTGGGCAGCAGAGCATGAGCTCCATCTGCGGCCGCCACGCGGTGAGCAGATGTTCCTGTCGGGCTTCCACACTAGGCAAGGGCACGGAGCCACCAGAGCGGGGCTCAAGCACGAGTCCCGCTGCCTTGCTATTTTATGCAAAAAGATACATCTGCATGTTACTAAAACTCCACTTTTTTATCCATGCAGTCAAAGCCAGAAACGCGCTAGTCATCACTGCTGCTATTTTTTGACTTCCGCTAGTTAAGTGATGAAGCAGGACTCTCACCACTGGCCTCTGGTAACCAATCATACAGTAAGAACAACATAAAAGTGAAGCACCCAAATGCACCTTACCCTCTCCACAACGTGCCAGAACAGGTATGTCACACGCAGTTTACACTGGGCCTGCAGGCTTCAAGAGGTGGTTAAATTCATAACAGTCATTCTGACGCAATGGAGAGTTTGAGCAGGGCCACTGAAAGATTATGATGATCACTGTAATAAAGCAAAAGGCCACTCACTTTACGTATCTACTGCTATTTTAGCCTGCAGACGGAAATAACTTTTCTGCATACATCTGTTAAAAGGGCATTTTCTTCAGCTGGCCTTTTCTCGTGTACAGGGTATTCCCTCCTGGTCTACGCTACCCCATTTCCAATGTGGACTAAGTTAGCAAGACACGTGCACACTCCGCAGCGTCTCCTGAAGAGCAAATAACTCGTGTGTGCTCATGTGCAGGGGGAGCTGGGGATTTAGAGGGGGCAATCAGGAAAAAGAAAAGTTTGCAATTCTTACTGCAACCACCTCAAAAGCAAGAGAGAGGACATCCTATAGCTCCTCAGGTGATGCTCTCCTAACGAACCTGTCTTTTACACCGCCCCTCGTAAGGTGTACCCTGCACATTCATGTTACACCACACACACTGCTGATACCTGGCCTTAATTTTCAAGGTCAGCCTTCACTGGAGCTGCTGCATCTTTGTATGCTGACATTGCCGCATCTTCCCCATCCTCGCCCCGATGACAGGGATCTGCTGTCAGGTACTACATGGCTCTCAAAACACGGCCGTATTTCACTCAAGATGCTGCATGCATTACCTCAAAGCGGCTTTGGCCTGGAAATTTCCTGCCAAACCAAGGCTGGGCTTGAGCTCTTAGCGCAGTCGCTCGCTGGTGACCCACTGGGAAAGCACTTCAGGTTCATCATTAATAAGTTATGCCTTAAAGGGTAATGAGAACTGGGTGCTTTAGGAGACAATAGCTCATCCATCATCAATCAAGATCTGAAGTTTTTATACAGATGATTTAAGAAGTGTTGGACTGTGTAAAATTGAAATGTCACATTTGTATTGGGAGATGGGGGGAGTTTGATAATGAAAATGAGAGCTTTAACCTTCTCCATTTCAGCTCAATGACCATGCTCTAAAGCTCATGGATGTGGAATCTGTGTACCAGCTAGGAGCCCCAGACAGCCTTCCATCTCAATTACACCATTCCGAGTAAAGATTATTTGGGCCATTAGCTGGAAGTCAGGCTCGAGGCTTGATGCTAACAGTAAGATATTCTTTATTTCTATCAAAAGCAGTCAGTGTTACGTGCCAGCTGTGGCTCTCCACTTGCAATTGCTCTGTAAGAACTAAGAAAACTACTGTAGCACCAAAATGTATCTGCCGATTTTACTGTGTAAATAAGAACAGAGCCCTTTTGATTACATTTCACTGAGCTTGACAGGCATCTTTCCATCATTTCACCACCAACATGGATGAGGATGGATGCACGAAGCCCTTAGGAATCCTCTACCTACCTCACTAACAGCTGCCTCGAGTCAACCCTCTCCTTAAGGATCGCCCCAAATTGAGTATCTGATTCACAAACAGGTTCAGCCCTATTAGCCAGCTCAAGGAAGATGTCTGCACCGTAACCGCTCAGATTATTGCTGTCTCCGAAGGCGACCTGAGTTATTCCTTCTCACAGTCAGATGAAAATACACACATCAAATCATTTAGCAAGTTGAGAGGAAACAACACAGCGAATTATTCCCCCTTCCAGGTAAACAGGGCAGATTTACAGCCCCGTTCCCTGACGGCCCTGGTCTCGGGGAATTGTATGACAGGGTGTAAGCTGGTGTCAAGCTACTGGGGCCCGCTGTGGCTTGTGCCCTAAGCAGTTACTGAGGCCATGGGGCACACGAATGCAGCCACGTGGCTCCAAAGGGTGCAGGGCACGGACCAAAGCATCCAAACCAGCACGGAAGTCTAGAGGAATAGCTGAATGAGACAAGCAACACAAAAACGCTTTTCCAATCCGAAAGAGCAGAAAACAGCTGGATATCAACTCAGTTTAAGACACACTTATTTTCTTCAGAAACAGCAGTTCCAGGATATAAATGATTTACTATAGGCACCCTACAAATGCTTGGGTATCTTTTGTATCTCTCCATAATCCACACAGAGCGATGTGCCTGAGTGGCTGCTCCGCTTAACGCGTCTTGCAACAACTACGGCACGTCCCACCTGCTTGGATCTTCTGCAACGTCCAGGCAACATAAAAGTCTCTTATCCTCTGTCTAATAGCAGTCCACATCCGCATCCTCCTCCTCACTTGCATCTCCCTTCTCCAGCCAGTCTCAAGTACAGCAAGCAGCAAAATCAGCTCCTTCACTTCCACTCTGGTCAAGTCATCCTGCTCCTGCAATCACCGCTCTGCTCCAATAACCGGTGGATAAAAAGACACACTGATTCCAACCAACACTATTTTCCTTAATCATGCACCTGCCATCAGCATCATGGTCCCCATTTGATGCTAATTACAACAGAGTGGGCACAAAGCTGCATGATCAGCCTCAACTCCAGCGTTTCCTTTGCAGATGTTAAGTGCACAAGCAGCAGTAGCTGTTTATGATGCTGCCCAGCTCATGAGTTTCAGTTCCTATCACTAGTTTCTGAAAGCTGTTTAACCCTGCTGACTTCACAGGTGAGGAGCTCTCGTGTAATACGTTCACTCTGATATATGGATATTAATTTTCAGGAGGGGATGATAATTGCTTTGCTTCTTTACCAACTCAAATTCTCATCTGAGCTTAGCAGCCAAGGGCTCAATTTGCTCCTCTCTTAACACAGTTTTTGGAGGGGGCAGCAGGCAGGTAACAGGCTGCCGGGCTCTGCACGGGAAGGGCCCTGCACTGGTGCGGCCTGGAGAAGGCTGGGGAGAAGGGGGCACCCCCCTGCAGACTGCACAGCCTCGCGCAGCAAAACGACAGGCATCGTGCAGAGGCTGTCCCAAGGGAAACCCATTAGACACCACGAAGAAATACTTCTGTGGGAGCGGCTGCACACAGGAGCAGGCTGACCAAGGAAGGGCAATCTCTGGAGATTTTGAAAATTCAGCTGGAAGAAAGCGATGAGTGACTGCCTGTCCTGCTCTGAGCTCACACCTGACCTCCAGAAAACCCCTCCAACCTAAATTATCTTGTCTATCTGGGGTTATTACTCATCAGTACTACAACACCCTTTGCAGCATTCCATAAGGGGCCCTTTCTCTAAACCTATATAAAAGCACACATCATTCTTAGCTTTCAGGAACTGATCAAAAAAAGCACCCGATTCTGCAAAACACCCACCCAACAGGAAAGGAGCACGTGTTTAAAAGCACGTCACGTGTACGCACATGAAGTGGTGCCACCGTATTTGAAATACAGAACCTCTGTCATTGTCACTGACCCTTGTTTCCTATAGAGGGGACATCTGGGCTTGGCAACATTACAGTTTCCAGTATGAAAGAACTGCTGCCCTTTCCATCCTTTGATTTCTGTTAGCAAAAACGAATAATGCATCAAGTCGCTGAAATGAATCCCTGATGAGTTGCCATCGCTGTCTGCGGAGAGCACGACGCGCTCGCTCGCGGCTCCGGGCGCTCCGGCACTCCCCAAGGAACCCTCGCTGGCAAGAGGCGGGATTCAACGCGCTGCCCATCACTCATCTTCACCTGCATCCTCCAGAGCCATGGTGAGCAACACTGGGAGCTAAGCCTGACCTGCTGCTCCCAAGGGACTCGTCCCACCTTCTGTCTCCAGGCAAGCAGGGAGCCCGCGGGGACGTGGGGTGGCTCGCAGAGGTGTCCTCGTGCAGGGGAGCACGGGCCGCACGGGGCTCGCAGGCAGCTAACACACACGAGTGCTGTGGAGCCCAGCGGCACCCTGGAGGAAAGCAGCTCTCTGCAGCTTTCCCTTCACACCGTCGGCGTGCAACAAACACGCGCTAAAAACAGCCCTGGAAGCTTTTACCAAGTTCTCTCCTCGGAGGATGTTTGCATCACTTCTCCACCCAGGAGAAGGATACGTGTTTTGACTGATGCACTCCTGCGTTACCAAGACAGACACAAGCATTTAAAATGCCTCCCCTTGGCAGGACATTTGCTATATATTTTGATCAAACCTGTAATGTTTCATGTCTCCTCGTGGCAGCTCTCAATTTATCTCTCCCATCTGCTGAGATCTGCAACCGAGAGACTACAGTGTCCTCGTTCCCTGCCATCCACTCGTTATAAGAGGCATCTTGTGAGTAAATGTTGCATGACAGTTTGCCTGCCATTCCCGCACCCTTTCCAAGGGGAGTTTTCACTCCCAAGCCAAGCAGCAGCAAAGGCTAAGCCGAGCTCAGCAGGGCTAAGGGCATCTGCAGGGTTTCCCTGCAGCATCCCCAGGAGCTTCAAACCTGGCATCACTCGCTGCTATATTTTTTAATTATTTTCCTACAACCACTGACAAATTCAAGATGCCTGTTTGCTATCCTGAGCGCATCTGCCACGGCGCACTTGGCAAAAAGACGGATGGCCTTCTGCTTTGCAGCACAAGTGCCTCAAGTGCATCCTGACTGGCATCGACATGCAGAAATTCCTCATCCCTTTGAAAAAAAGTAACAGTTAAGATCTGGCTCTAGTGTAATTTCCTCCATTTTTTGAAGGGCTGTAAAAATTATTGGCTTCAGAGGAGCCTTCTCCTTCAGAACTGCCATAATGTAGCTGGGAATAGTCCTGGGCGAGCGCCCAGAGCCGCGTCCAGCTGCGTCGGGCGGTTCAGCACGGCCATTCGCATGCGGCTGGTACCTGGCACGGATCTAGTTTAACACCAGTTCCTGCGATTACATAACCCAGCCCATCTCTTCCAGGGGGCTCAAAAACGCTGGAGGAAAACGAGATGAACCGTGGCGGTAGGTGATGTCCCCTCTGTAAGTTACTGCCTTTGGTAAGGCCTCAGCTTCAAGAGTCCTAACTTGCCTCTGTTTTTTCCCTTTATACTTCCACAGTGTCACGAGGTTGCTGCCATTCCTACCTCTTACTTTTGTGCACAAGCCAAATGTGGGTTTGATATCGCTGGGACGTCGGGGCACTCTTCGACATTAACTTTGCCCATATTCCTTGTGTCTATGAGAAGGTAATAGTGAAGCAGTGGCAGCAGCCCAAATGGCTGTGTATGAGGGGAAAAAAATCCACAGCTTGGACCATTTCTCCTCAGACTGCATTCTCAGGTAAGGCAGTTCAAGTTAAGCTCATATAACCACTTTGAGCAGAAGGAGCCAGGGCAAAACGCCTCTTCCAAGGCAGGGAGAACTAATCCGCGCAGGGCTGCTCTGTTCACTTGACTCCAACTCGTCGGCCGCCTTCCTCAAGGGCTCTCCAGCCTCCGCCTGCCCTTGCACAAGGGCCGGGGTCACCTCCCTCCAATCCTCGTTTTATAAATGCCTCGCGCTACACGCCGAGCTTGTTAAAAGCCACATTAAACCTCCGCACTTAAACCTATTATTTTTAATAACGCAGACAACGCGGGAGGGAGCAAGCGCCCGGGCCCGCCGGCTCTGCCATGTGAGCTGTTATCTTTAATAGGAAGAACAAGCCCTCGGAAGCGGTTTTTGCTCGCGTTTCCCAAATAAGCTGCACGAGTTATGTACCTGGCTACAAACCAGGTGCTGGGTGGCAGAAGCCCTCAGCGGGCAAACCTGAAACCAGGCTGCTTTTGACACAGGCGAAGAGGTGACGCCGGGGACCCAAGGCCCCGCAGGCCTCCGGGCTGAAACCCCGGGGAATTTAATGGCTCTTAATTCCGCAGGATTCCTAATTAGAGCCACGAGACGGTAATGAGACGTGATGCCAGCGCTTAAATACAAACAAGGAGCATAAAAAGCCTGTCACGTCGACAGGCTGCCTCTCCCTGACCCTCCGGGGCTGCCTCCCCTCCCACAATGCTCCCAAGGGCCACCCGAGGGGGCTGAGCTGCTCGCCCCTTCCTCACCTTTCCTTTTTAATGTACGCTGAGGAGGGTGTTAGGGACTTGGTTATAGATCCCCCCTTTCGCTTCCTAGCTGTTCTGCTCTATGGAGGAGACGGCTCAAGCCTGAACATGTTTGACCTTCCTGCTGCAGTGGCACCCAGAGGTGATATGTGCAGCGGGAAGCTGGAAATCCGAAGTCCGGGAGGCTCCTGTCCCCATCCAGCGCCCACCAAGTCTGCTGTGACTCGAGCTCAACCTGCACCGGGTTCGCCACATGTGGAGGAAACCGCAGCTAAGGAAAACCCTATGGTACTGGCTGCATTACCAGCAAAAAGGCAGAGGAGGGAATCGCCTCGTGCCAAGACACAGGAGAACACCCTCACCGCGAGGGAACGGCCACCTTCCGCAGCCACTTCGATGCTTTCCTTCTCTGGTGACTTTGATCCACTTCCAGGAATCATTAACCTTTCCCAGCATATGTCTCTTGCTAGACAAAAATAAACAGGGCACTAAAAATGCCTCAAGGTTGAAGGAAATTCATGTGTTTCTATCCTGCAGTAAGTCATAGGGTTCCTGCACATTTTCCCTTTAAACACACAACTCAGCTATACGGTTACTCTGTTAATTAAATCAGGGATTTATTAAAATTATAACTTAAAAACGCAATAAAGAAGCAGCCAGTAGATGCAATGGCATTTCCCCTGGTATAGCTGCTTTGGAAGGCTATCAGCGAGCTACGGACACGGATATACAAACTGACTGCAACCCGGAAAGCGATAAAACAACACGCGCTGACGTGGGCAAGCTTTCCTGATCAGCAACATTTGTCATTATCGCCGCCTAATACCCAGCTTTGCTCCTTACAGGTAAATTCAAGGATGAACACGTGCTCCTTGAGGTACTCCCTCCTCTCTGTTATCACCTCAGCAACAACCATCCCCACAATTAATTCAGCACAGGTATCCGGGGCGCAGGGAAACCGGAGCAGAGCGTGCTCCGCACACAAGGATACAGCAAACATGCTGTGTTTACCATGGATTTTTTTTCCCCAGTAACTTTGAACCGTTCATTAAATAACCAATACTCTTTGCCTGACCGAGCAAGACCGCGAACTGTAAAGAAACCCCAACGCGAGGCCGTGCAAACCCATGCACTCCCCGTTGCTTCTTCCAAGCGAACGTATCCCGACGAGCGTGACGGACCAGGCAGGAGGCTCGTCAGAAGCGGGACGGGGCTTTGAAGGCTTGGCTTTTGTGTCCTCCCCTCCACGCTTGAAAAACGCGCAAGAAACACACACGGAGCCTCTAACTTTTAACCTCGCTGCGTGTTTGCGGAAGGATGCACTGACTTGAGGAATTTCTGGTTTTCCCTGGAGCCGCTACGCAATTAACCTCGTGCTTATGAGTCAGTGAACTGCAGAAATCTCCCGCGTGTGTCACTACCTTCCGAAAGAAAGCGCATTCGGTGTTCTCGAGCGGTACTGCAGCAGCAGGAAAGGAAGCCAAAGCCAGGCCTAATCTGACAAGCCCTTGCAGTAAATATTTAGCACCAGGCACCGTTTTGCATCGTTTTCGTGCTGATGCTAAGCAGTGGTAATACATAACAGATGAACGTAATGAACCGTCTTCTTTCCGCTGCATCACAAATTAACGTGCAGGCTTAGGGCTTGCTCGCTCTCCATGCAAGGATGCCTCAAGGACCCGTTCTGCTGGAGCTCCCACGCGCTCCCCAGCTTTTACTGGCTTACTGGGACGCCTTGCAAGTCAATTCCTGCTCAAGAGAGAAACAAGAAATCTCACAAACAGCCCCAGAAATGCGTTTAGCAGCTTAAATAGCAGTTGAAACCAAGAAAAGAGATCCCCGAAGCCGCCGTGCGATGTCTTTGACTGCCTCCTCCTGCTAAGCAGCGTTTCAATCACTCCAAAGACAGACTTAACAAGGGCAATGGCTTTATTAGCGCTTCCCGGCTAAAACCAATCTGCAAAAGTATTTGTCATCTTACCCTGACTGAAAGATAAAATGCTACTGAAAAAAGCTTTACGGTGATATACCGCAAGCCTACAACCTGGTAATATATTATTCCAAGTCATAGTTACATCAAAGACTAATCCTACCTATTCTTGCTTCAGCGATGGCACAGCTATTTGAACAGCTAAAGCATAACATCCTCTTACCATTTTACATGTCTTTTAAAGCATTTTGATGTAAAGAAAATATAAAGTAAACCTAAGTGATTTAAGAATATTTCTACCCACAAGTTTTTATTTCCTGTAATGCTTCAGCGCCTACATATAAGCATTATTAATATATTATTTAGTACCGCAAAGCAGACTTAAGCTGTTCATTTAAAGGCCAATAAAGTGCACCTAAGCAAATAAAAATATTACAAACTCAACGTCATTTTTAAATATTTGGGACTTTTAGGGAAAGGAATTAATGCCCAAATAACTGTCATTATTCCTGAACTGTTTCTTAGCCAAGATAACTTAGTGACGCAGCGCCCAGCCTGGCAATTAGCAACTGGCAAAGTCCTTGATTGATACAATAACAGTACTTAAATTAATGAAGCAGATAACGCCTATAATCAAGGAGAAAATCCCAGAAAGGCTCTAGGTAGCGCGTTATTACGCCACAAGAGCGTTGATTTGCTGCGACTCCCGCTGGACGTCGGCCTGTTTACCAAATGTGCCTCGTTTGGGTAGGGACCTCCACCCCTTCGTGCGTAGAGCTCCTCTCATTAAGAGGTCAGCGTCGTTAATGATAAACCTTGGAGAGCCTGCTAGCAAAGCCTACAGAAAACCTCTGCTCGTGCTGCCGACTGCTTCACGGCAGGCAACCTGCAGAGACGAGCAGTGCTTTCAGCTCCTGAATGAGGGAGACCCATTTCTGATGGGCTTCAGGGCACGTGTGGGGCCCCACCACGCAGCCTGTCCCACAGGACCCGGTGTGGCCACCCGAAGCAGCGGAGGCTCCTGCTGGGACCCTGCAGGCTTTGCTGCGTTGGCCCTTGGCCAGCTTCCCACGCGCAGAGCCAGGTTTGCTGCAAGATTTATCACCACGCGCCGGCACTTCAGATTTCTCCATCCCTTGCAGGAACATCATCCCTCAAACGCCTATTTCCAACTTACGCTGCCTGAGAAGAATGAAAAATCAGTTATCTAAAGCTGACAAAGATATAATATAGCCTAAGATGGCACAAGCACTTCTTCACTTAGGCCAGCAGGCTAATGCATGGCCCTAAATGCCCATCTTTGGTAGGCACAAGCAAGTGGCTTTCACCAAGGCCTTATTCCTAGACAGGATTCGCATTAGAGGGATGACCTTGGTATCGAAATGACGTCCTTTGCTCTAGCACCTGCCACGGAGCCACTTTCTTGTCTTGCCAAGCTCTCTGGGACACGTCTGCTCTCCGGGGTAGCAGAGGGAAGGCATCTGTCAGGGTGCCAGAGGTTGTCATCAGAAACAAATGGAGAAATAATAACGAAATAGAGAAACACCTCGGGAACCTCGGCCAAAAAGTCTCTCATTTAAGACGTCACTATTGTTGTAGCAAAGGGATTAGTTGAAGCACAGTTATACACTCCAGTTTCACAAGCTTTTGTAAATTGTTGGATCAATTCCTGGTTTTAATCAGCGCTCTGCTATATTCATAGAGCAAATACAACCGCTCTAAATATGCAGAACGTCATAACCTCTAGTAAATGCGTATCGTTCAAAGGATGCAAAATCATGCAGTATAACACCTAAGGCTTTAGAATCAAACCCAATCTATCTTTTTTTCATACTATTTAATTAAATCTATAAATGCAAACAGTAGTGGAAGCTGCAATCACTTCTCCCTTACACATGCTCATTTAGCAAAGCTTCAGCCCAAGGAGAGCTGAAACCTTTCCCTAGGCTATTAGATATTACAGTGTTTCTTGCTTTATGCTATTTTTGGTAGGCATTTGAGGTTCCTAGTCCAGAGACCAAAACTAGGATCACCCACGGCCCTTCTGGTGCAAAAAGAATAAGCTTTTGGTGGAAAGAACCATCTTAAAGCACTTTCTAACATTACCATTCTACCATTTCTGGCACTCTTGCTCTTTCTTTTTTTTAGTACTAGGAGTAAGAAAGGTATCAACATTAAAAATTAGTAACTTTCTGTAGGTTCCTTTCAAGAAACCAGATGTTCTTGAAAGCACTTGTAAACCCGAGTTGAACCCCAGCGCTTTGGCACGTGGAAGATGCGACGTTGCATTCTCAATTTCCTCCTTCGATATCACTGCTTCTAACTGATCTTTCTGCTCCTCCGAGGGTCACGGGGTATTAGATTTTTCCCAGAAATTATCCCCTGGTTCTATAATGAAATTTCCCTTCCCAATGCAAAATAAAGTTGAAATAAAAATGAGCGAAGACCCCTGTCACCCTCCCCTACCGCAACGTGCCTGAGAGCTGCTATCGTAAGTGAAATTGGAAAGCGATAGCTACATATCAATAACAGGCTGTTTTCTCCTCCAAACCTCAAAGCCTGCTCTGGCACTTAAGTTGCAGTTGACACTTTGTGGTCTTGACACGACGAGGCCGGGAATCGGCCGCGTTTGGCTCCTGAACCTGCAGAGTTATTTTTAAGACCTTCTGCTCTGTGTCTAGGCCGCTCGCGGACACTTCTGGCTGCCAGGGCTGCCCTCGCGGAGCTCGTTATCCGGGGTGAGATTCCTCTTCTGCGGGAATCCCTCGCGTGACACGACGCTCCCGGGGCAGCCCTGCTCACCACGTGGCTGCACGCCCTGGTTTTGTTCCTGTTTAGGTTTCCCTGTGACTACTTTTTACCTTAACTTCCAGTTCTGGTTCACTGGCCCTGCCTGGGTTTCATCTTGCAGAAGCTAAGCAAAGCAAGAAGAGGCCGGTGTCCCCACACGAGCACGGCTCATTTTGGAGCGGCGCTGGGGACACGGGGGCAGGCACAAGCCAGCAGGGACACTGCGCCCGTCACAGCAATCGCAAACACCCAGGTTTAGCACCGTGTGACGTCCCCGCTTGAGAGCCCCAGATGGACCTGACACCCTCGAGGGTCAACGCCCCCACAAACCTCAGCTTTGCCCCAACGGCAAGGGAGATCTTTATCATTAGGACGTATTTACACACCCTTCCTACAAACCCCGCGGCAGGCAGGGACTGCCAAAACCGCTGTGCTAGTTTTATTTGCCCGTTACTGCTCCCTGCGCTAACCAGTTGGGTCAGTGAAACGTCTCCACCACAAAGGCTGCAGGAGCGGCTGCAGGATGGAGATAAGTCTACGAGGGATATTTTGATTTGGGATTAAATCAGCAGCATTAACTGGCCTAGTTCCCCGTCCCAGGAAGTGAAGACCCCTTGTTTTAGAGCAGAAAATAATCCAGCTGTAGAGAGGGAACAATCAAGAACAGATTTCATAACCGCGTTGTGTGTAGGCTTCAAGGCCTCTTTGGAGAGGACCTGGATTTTTTAAGTCCGACTCCATTGTCTTTGCCGCTGAAAGTCAGAAACGTGAATTCCTCTCACAAAGAAGTCTTTCTTAGATTACTTCAAGCATCTCATTTCAGCAAATGTAAATATTTCCTTTTGATTTGCCCTTAGCATTTTTTTTTTTAATACAACAAAAGAAAATATTCAGAGCAAAATGTAATGTTAAAATGAGCAGCTGAAATAGGACATTGCCAAAACCATCTTGAGAGAGCCAGGAGCTCCTAAAAGCAAGTTGGGCTGAAGCTGCCTCCTTTACAAAAGCATTTTGCTTCTGGCAGAGGCACCTACTGCCACCAAACAGGGACTACAAAGCCCCCAGAAAAGCTGTGCAAAGCTGCATCCCTCATCAGCAAGGTTAAATATTCTCCAGGGCCTGAGGAAGGACAGAGGAGCACGTTCTCAGGTGAGGCTGAAAGACAGCCTCTAAAACGGGCCGGTGCAAAGTGAGTAATACATTACTTAATTAGAATTAATACATCGCTTAATTAGAAGGGCATTTCCTGCCTCTGAGTTACTAGTTTTCAGCAGGCAAAATGCCCCGCAAGAAACTGCAGTGTAGGAAATCCAAAACAAGCAGGTTATACATTTTCATCGTGTTCAGAACTAATTCTAATTAAGATCTTGTCTCAAAATATGCAGAATCTAAAAAGAAAACATGTATTATCTTGGGAGGCTAAAAATACGCTTCCCCAGGCAATAGGAAGGTTGTGCTGTCAGAAAGCTCCCTCCTGCCTCGAAACCTTGACAAGGCAACGTGATGATGAGCTGCATATTAGCAGCTGCAGCACAGAGCAAGGATGACTGAAATAAAGCACATTTATAAAAGCAGCACCTCCTTCTGCACGCTGTCACATCGATTAGAAACGCGCACGGAGCCACGAGACCTTTACCGAGCCACCTCAGCACGGGTCGCGAAGGAGCTTGCCGTGGTCTGCGCGATGAAGGACCAAAGCGCCGCATGATACACTCGTGTGTTCTCATGGCTCTTCCCTAGGGCATTTGTTGGCAACTTTTGGCATCTTTGGGAAGTTTAGCGCGTTTCCCACAGCGAGGTGCTGCCGTTTCGGGGACGCAACGACAGAACGTTCCTGCGTGCCTTCGCTGGTCCCTACGCGAGCAGAGGAGCCCGCACGGCTGTCAGACAGCCAAGAAAAGCTCCTAATATGACGATGCCTTCTTGGCCCTAATAACTGAGGGACGTTTGCTCTCACAACCGCTAAATTCATCTCCGTTTTCACCGAAGCGGCAAGAAGGGTAGTTCGCACACTCATGTCCCAAACGTGGAGGAAAGCCCGTCTGCAGATACAGAGGCAGGAGCAGCTCCAGGTACCCTGGAGCAGTTCAGGTGCCGCTGAGCTCAGGTTTTTGGCACTGTCCCACGGAAATGAAGGCAGGACGTTCCTAGCAGACCAAACCCGGCTTTTCACCCGCTCTCCGCACCAACGTGCTGTGCGCTCCCCTCGCGCCTCACGGCCGCGCGGCGCCCACAGCCGCCTGGCGCCCTGCTCCCGCCATGGCACCCACAGCCCAGGGCAGCCTCCTCGTCACTCCGCTCCTCAGGAAGCCGTTAGGTATCTGTATTACCGCTACCTGCTAATTATTTACGGCTTCCACTTCGGAGCCGCGCGTCACAGCGGCTCTAGGGAAGAGCTCCAGTGCCGCGTGCTCCTCCGAGGACAGGGCTTCGTGTCTCCAGACCTCGGCGCTCCTACCAGCACACAGCAGCACTGAAACCGAATCCGTAAGGGCTGTTATGACCCTGCAACCGGCCAAGCAGCTCCCACGCACCTCGGCTGCTTCCCCCGCGGGGCGTCTCGCTTGCTTCAGTTCCCCAAGCAGCTGCTTCGCGCAGACCCACATTGCTCAACGAAGGCAAACGTGACTGCTTGTAACGCAACACTCACGTAATGAGGTTCTGATTAAAGCCAACTACCATGATGGGCAAATGCACTGAGGCTTCCAGCCCTCCTCCTTTTTTTTTTTTGATGTGTTGATTACTTGTTTGTGCGCACAGCCCATGAAAAGTCACTGCAGGATATCCTGGAAGCCACACACATATTTACTCACAGTAAACGGGTTATCACGTTGTGACAATCAAAGGAGAAAGAGCTGCCGTCGCCCTCCAGAAACACTCACCTCAAGGAAGCGGATGAGACACTTATTTCCCCACGCTGAAAATGAGAATTAAGGCACCTCCTGCACCTTCAGCAACAAGCACCATCCCCTTTAACTTGCTCTCCCAAACCCAGCATTTCGCGGAGGTTCCCTCAAAGGCTGATTTCCACCTCAAAGCAGGCTGCAGTCCTGCACAGGCAAACGTGCGGCTTCTGAGCACGCTCTCCCCAGCAGCGATGGAAAAGCAGCACTTTCATTTACTGTAGCGAGAGATAATGAAATGAAAACACACACGAAAGCATTCATTTTATAAAGCCGGATTTAAATTACGGCTATTGTGTTTTATGGTATTACCATTCCTTTTTGCCTTTAACAGTTCTTTTACTTAGTCGAAGGGTTTGAGCTCTTTGTTTTTCTTTTTCTTTAAGAAAAAAGAAACAGTGAGTGACAATGATTCATATTTTTCAGGATCCCGCCTCAATGATTCAGTCCCCAAAATAAAGAAATCCCTTCGGGAATTTCAAAACTTCTTCAATCAAAGACAATATTCTGCAGCTACCCTAAGGGTTGGAGTTTGAAATTAATGTTTGTGTCTATTTTTCCCTAGCACTCACCGAAGAAACGAACCAATGCTCCTAACAGTGTAAATCTAAAATGTTTTTATTAGTATTACTCCGTGCCTATAAAAGAAAAAAGAAGGAGAAGGTGAGAGCGGAAAGTCCTATGTTGATATGCTCTTTAAAGACAAACTGCCAAGTTTGCAAACACTGGGTTTAAAGCTATCATATAATTCAGAATATAGAAGCGTCTTTCAGACAGGTAGAGAAGGAACATTTGCCTGCAAAACAAGAAATTGCTCATATTATATGCCGAGTATTTCTAACGTAATTGACTTGCTAATCTATAATTAAATCCTACAAAATGTTTTGATTGTTTTAACTTTGCGGTTGTTTACCACAAAGCCACCGTTGCCGTCTCAGAAAATCAGGAATATTTCAAAACAGAGGCCCCCCCCAAAAAAAATAAAAAGGAAAAACTACCTAGACACAAAAAACCCACCTCATTTTCTATTTAAAGACAAAAGCTGAACAACCCCGTCTGTTTACTGTAGCTGAGTGCAGTATCAGCTGCGATGGGAAAAGCTCAGTGCTTCAGAAACCTGTGTGCGCCGCTAGCAGCAGCCCCCCTGTTTACCCATGTGATTACGCAGCAATAAAAAACTTCTCGGATTTAAGCGCAGGTGAAATCCAAACTCCAGAGCCGGCTCCTCCCTGCCAGGAGCTCAGGGGCAGCGCGCGTCTACCACCATGGGCCTGCCCAGTGGCATGGGCAGCATCGCTATTACTTTTTCTAGGAAAACAAGTAGTATCCCTACACAAATAAAGCAATTTCCATGGCCCCGGCAGAGCACGGGAACCTGAGGCAGCCCACACCAAGCAGTGGCGGACACGTATCGCCCAGTTGCTTTCCAGTGGTCAGCGGCTCCTTTAGTGTTTCCTTCATTTGCTTTGGATAAAAGGCACTTTTCATACGCGGGGTTCTACGTGGTGAAGAATCTTGGAGGAACATGACTTTTCCTTGAAATACTGCAGGCCTTCCAAATGGCAAGAAGCCACCCACACTCCCCATGGGCACAGGACAACCCTGGGTTCTTAACCTCCATCCACGGCTGCTCCGTCCAGCACTGAGCCCTGACCCTACACTTGGGGGCAAGACAGGCGGGACGTGTCCCGTGTCCCACAGAACCTTTGGTTTTGGCCGTGTCTGTGCAAACGCCACATCCCAGGGACGGGGAAGCGTGGAAAGCTCCACGCCAACGAGGCCTTAGGAGATACAACTCAAGGCAAGATGAAAGGATACAGACTCACATCGTAACCTTAAAGAACCAGAACTCCAACATAGCTATTTTTAAGTGTTTGTCAACCTGAATTTGCTGGAAAAAAAGGGCAACCTAAATTTAGAAACCTACTTCAGGCTGCAGAGCACAAAGTCCTTTCAGCAGTTCTGGAGCCCCATGTGGTCTCAAGCAAGAAAATACCTTTTTTTGTTGGTTGTTCCTTTTTTCCCCCCTAAAGGAATTCTGTACTGATAATTGTAATTCACCATCAAAGCAAGCAAACTCTCCACAAAAGGAGGAATTTCACAGGTCTGCTGCTCTGGACTATCCGCGTCTTCAAACAGTCTCACACAGCGGGTGCAGGAGCTCCGTAACACGCACACCAGAATGGTCCCGGGATCCACATTCCTTGCAGGCACTGACCGGTTTTATAGCTCGGCTCCCTGGTGTTTGCGAAGTTTCCCCACTAACGCTGTGCCAAAAGTTTGACTTCCCGGTGTGAGCGACGGCGGAGCAGCCTCCGCGCTGGCCCGAGGAGCCCGGCAGCCTCCCACCTTGGGGTTCTCACCGTGCCCACAGGCCCCGGGGCAAGAGCATTAGTGCAGAGAAGGAATCACCACAGGAAGAAGAAAGATCTCCCACAGATGAGGTCCTTTTAGGGCACCCTATCTGCCGAATTTACCCAAGGGAAGGGTAGCACATGGCCTTCGCGCCTTGCCTTTTTGCACGGCCTGAAGAGTGTACCCAACCTGGAGAGCCACCAGGCCCATGAGATCCCTCCGGGTGCTCCCTCGGGCCTGCTGCTCACAGACCGGCGCGCTGCCAACATGCTCCTTTCCTGCCCTGGATGAAAGCAAGGAGCCAGCAATTCCGTGAGCGACGGCGTGGAGGCCGTCCCCATTGCAAGCCCCTACAACCGCAGCACGCCCACTCATGAAACTCCCCAACAAAGCTAAGCTGAGTGGGTGTCAAATAAACGAGGGAGCCAAATCAGACTTCAAGCGGTCCTGACAAACCGAAAACATGGTTTGAAAAGAAGGGGACAGGGGAGTAAGGAAGAACACGGTCTGTGATGTGACTCCTGCTCCTCTCCACGGGGAGCACGTGGAGGAAGGCGCTAGATGAGCACGAAGGACGAGGTGGGACACGGGGATGAGCTCGAGGCAGCGTGAGGAACTGTCACTCCCAGGACCTGGGACACGTGAGGAACCTTCACTCGCACTGCGGGACCGTGGCTTCCCCGGCTCTGGAGAGACACCATCCCGCAATGCAAACCTCCCACCTGGGGGGCATCCCCACGGATGGGGAAACACGCAGCTCCCCAAGCTCTGGAGCTCCTAACAAAGCAAACCCCGAGCAAAACAAAAACCCAGCGCTGCCGGCGAATGAAATCTCAGCCGTGAAGCGAATCAGTGAATCGTGTCTTCTATCAATGCAAAGAATACAAACAGGATGGGTAAAATAAGATGACACGCTCGTTTTTGCTCTATCTTTACTCATCAGGACTTGCAAATAAGAAACCAGGCAAGCTAAGGAAAACAACGAACATGCAGCTAAGGTAGCTTTTCGTACACGCGGTGTCAAGGCCTTCAAATGAGTTTTTGGCAACTCTCAGCCCTTCTGGGTCCCGCTCCTGCCAGCAGCTCTGCAGAGCGGGGAGGTGAGGGGTGTTACTGACCTTGCACCCCGCGCTCACACGAGCGCCCAATGCAACGCGCTCCCCGGCACAAACCAGGCAGGAGGGGCAGAGGCGCCCGCCACAACGGGGAATGGTGCGGACACGTCAGGCAAAAATGCTCCTGGCAGCCCCCAGCAGCGCTTTTTAAAATATATTTTCTTCCCCGGACTTCGTTCAAGTTTAAATTAGTTATTATTTGCCTGACTAATTTGTTTTCCTTGCGCTCCTCTGTGATCGGAATAAGGCAAAAATTTCCAAATTGCTTAACAGCTCTGACTGGAGGCACGGTTTCCAAACAGCTCCTCTTTATGCAGCTGGGCCCAGGTTTTCTGACAGGGTAATGGGTAATGCAAGGGGGTAAGTTGAAGCATTGAGAAGTGGGCCAAATTTTAGCAGCAAAATATCCCCTGTTCCTGGTAAAACAGGCTGCTATAAGGAATGTCAGCTCAGACCTCCACAAATTGAAGCACCTTATGGAAAGAGAAGCCCAAAATAGGTCAGAGTTGTCGAGCAATTCGAAAAGAAATAGTTTATGTTTCCTGACAGGAGAGCCTTGCTGCCTGTCTCTGCAGGGAATAGGTGTTACTTACACGCCGCGACAAGAGAGAGCGTTCTGTGATCCGGCCTCAATCCTCAATGACGAACGGCTGATGCTCCCGGTGCCACAATTTTGAAAATCACACTTCTACGAGCGCTCCTCTAAATACGCAAGTGACGCTAAGTGGGGACAAGGCTCAAGGTTTACAGCAACATCACGACGCAATCCAAGCGCAGTGATTGAAGCAAATCATACAGGACTCCTGAAAACCCATTTTCGTTTCCATCTGCCAGGACACGCGGGTACCTAAACATATTCCAAACGGCTCCATGATGATTATCACCCAAGTATTGGATACGCAGCCCTCCAAGTGATTTTGAAAGGCAAGGTCCTGACAGACTAACCTTGATTAAAACAATACCCAAGCAATCCTGCCAAACCAGACACTCCCACTGATTATATCCCAGATATCTAAAACACTTTCCATGCTTTCATGCGGCAAGATTCTTTGGGGGGACAAAATAACTCACATTTTTGCATCTACCCACATGAATTGCTTGGCAGCAGGGCTGGGGGCCTGGGCTAAGCCCCTCGGAAAGCGCAGGCTCAGCCCCAAACCCCCGCAGATCATCTTTGTCCTCCCTTTTTTCTGGAACTGCACTTGGAACCACGCTATGTTATTAGTTGTTATTAGCACGTTTCCCCTGAACCAGGTAATTACAAGAGCCAAAGCAGGCTGTGCACCAGCAAGATGCTCCAGTATCCCTATCTACAGGCAAAACAAAGGCTTTGAAAGACCCATCAACGCCGCACAGAGCAGTGAACAGGACACCCAAAATGAGCCGCCAGGCACTGCCTGCTCTTCCCCTGCTCCTGAGAGCACCTCATGCACCACGGAGCTGCCACCCTAAAGTTTCATCCCTTCGCACGGCCCCGTTTCCCAGTGATGCTCTCTGATACCCCCCGTTTTGGCCCTTTCCTCCCTGCCACCGTGGAGCAGAGAAGAGGCCAAAAACAGGGCAAGAAAACGGCTACCAAACGAGTGCCCGAGGCCCTCGCTGATTTGCTTTTTTTTGTGACTGCTGCTGGCAACGAGGGGATGGCAGGATTAATGGGTTTTATTTTTCCAGGCAAAAATAATTATGATCCTGTATATTTTCATCCTTTAGCTCCTATGAATTACATGAGTTCATTTGAATACACAGGGCTTAAGGATTTTTTTTCTTCCAACAAAAGCACAGATCCTAAGCTCCAGCTACATAAGCAGCATTACTGCAGGCAAAGCAGTGATGGACACTGGCAAATCCAAACGGGAATTACGAGTGATGAGCAGAGGAGCAGGGCTGGCCACAACTGCTCCCTCAGGCTTGGTGGGGCTTTGGGCCACTCTTTACAAAGCAACCAGTGAAACACAAGCAGTTTCTTACCTGGGCTGAAAGAAAATGCAATTAGGGGTGAAAAGGGGGCCGAAAGCAGCTCCCTCGGGCTTGCTCTAACCTGGCTCTGTGTGGTCGCAGGGAAGGCAGCTGGAGAGGCAGGAGAGGAGGAGGAGGGTTGGTGCAGGTGCTACCAGTGCCTTCATGAAATGGTACCTTTTGCATATGAATAAACTGAAAATAAAAGTTGGCCTTTGCATGCAAGGGTCCCAAGCTCCTGAGCCGGCTCCTTATGTCCACCTCAAAAGTGAGGATCATTAATACATTTCAAGAGCTGAAAAAAACATTCACAGCACAAGCTCTGCTTGGTTCGAGGCTAAGAGCACATACAGAAATATATTTTAAACTCTTCCTGTTGGTTGAATCAAGTCCTCATGAGGTTTAGAGCATTCAAGATTCTGGTTAACACCAAAGCATCCCATTCCTTTTCGGGGAATAGCTGCCGCTCCGATTCCACAGTCAGAAAATGGGAAATGAGCCCAAAGAGCAAAGCGTCAGGATCTGAAACCTGCCCAAAGCCAAGGCTACAGAGAGGAGCGATCTCAGAGAAGCCCCAATTCCCACCCAACCCTGCCCGTGCCCAGGGTTTTTAAGGGCTAAGGGAGGACCAGGCACAATCCACGGCTCTGCTTACAGCATTTTTCTCCCATTCGTCTGTGCTTGTGCTCTCCAGCTGCTCCTAACAGCTCGTGACGCTTTGGCCAGCACGGAAACCAAGCTGAACACTTTCAAGTGGGGTTATCTATGTCGCAGTGTATTCACGCTGTTCAAACACGGGGGATAAATACTGCCGGCACAATCCAGGCAGGGAAATCACCTCTGGAAACTCTGCTCTCCTCTTTCAGGCACACGGGTCGCTCGGACCCCTCCGCAGGCCCCTTACAAGCTGGCAAGGGACCCTTGGGGACAGTTTCCCCGCGGCTGTAGCTGCAAAGGGCAGTACCAAACCCAGGAAAACCCCTGTCCTCCCCCCTAATCCGCTCATTCCAGCTCCTCCCCTGCCCCGTTATAACAGCACGTGTTGGATTCCAGCTCTTGGTAATACCCTACGGTTCCCTCTGCCCCTTGGGTCTCGTTCCCCTCCTTCCCTTCGGCTATTTTGGCTTAGGACGTATCGCTTGCCACAACAGACAAGATTAATATAGCTTTCCCACCAAATTTAAGCAAGAATATTCAGTTGCTTTAGCAGCTGCCTGGGCTTCTTAAGAAGGCAGTAATCCTTTAATCTCCAGACACTTTTTTTTTTTTTTCATAAAAGATTCACAGGCAAAACAAATGCAATATGGATCAAAAATTCAATCAGAATGCTTAAAATGCAATTACATCCATCAGAGTGTGCTGTTAGGGTGAGTATTAAATCTGGGCTTTATTCAATATCCTCCTTTTATTATAAAGCAATATTTTCCCATTCTGTAAATCATCTGATCCCTAGGCTAAAGTCCTCTTTGCCCAAAACATATACAAAAAATTGCACAAAAAATAAAAAGACAACGAGCTGGTTAGAAATTAATAACTAATTGTCAAGTAAGTTTTCTTTGACTCCACCTTCAAAGCAAACCCCTGTCCCTGCTTCCACCTCCATGTGAGCATTCCCCCACCTTGCTGTTTTTAAGGAGCGCTAGGACTAAAGGGCACCGTTTTGCACCAGAGCTATTTGCAAAGTTTCTAGCCAAATGGATTTTTTTTTGGAAAACGCCAACCCGTTCAGCCCAAAACTCCTGGAGAGGAGGCAATTTCAGCGCAGCCTTTCTGCACCTCAGGCTCCCAGGGAGGGAGCAGCAGGTCCTGTTCTGGGCTTGTCCGCCTGGGAGTAGAGGGGTAAGGACTGATAAAAGGAAATTGCAGAGGTTTCCCCAAAACGCATCATCCCCATGGTTAAGTTTGCACAAAGAGCAAAACTGAAATAAATCCTTTGGAAATAGTGAGATCGAGTGCTTTGCTAACCCGAATTAGGATCATTTTAGCACTTCTTCTAGCATAACCACCGTGTGCTCAGAACCAAGGGTCACTTGGGGTAGAACCAATTTTCTTCATTTATCGAATCTGTTAAC
The DNA here is from genome assembly GCA_034781795.1 of Crypturellus tataupa. NCBI lineage: Eukaryota > Metazoa > Chordata > Aves > Tinamiformes > Tinamidae > Crypturellus > Crypturellus tataupa. The sequence goes on along the minus strand of JAWLRI010000801.1, from coordinate 2,273,456 downwards.
AGCGATCCCATGCCGTAACGAGGGAAATTCATCAAATCGCCCCTTATCGACACACAACTTTTATCTGATCAAAGCAATGCTATGGAGAGGGGATGTCCTGTCACCTCATTCCCAGCACATTCCTGCCAGGGGATGGGAAAACCCGGGTTTACTCGCTGGAGAGGAATGAGAGCACTTAGCACAACGGCACCATGAGCCTTATTTTCAAATGAGCAATAAGCCATAAAAAGGTGTCGGTGTTTCCAGCGACGGTCCTCTCAGAGCTACCTCCACATGCATCTCCATGGTCTTCCCCAAGAACCACTTTGAGTAAAAAGAAGGAAAAAAAATCATAAAAAAGGATGTCTTCACTGAATTGTTATCTTTTGATAACAAAGCAAGTGATTTCTGGAACAGCCTCGGGGAAATTCATGTTATTTTTTAAGCAATAAAGCAATTAGCAGCGTAGCTTTAAAGGTTAACAGGCAGAGGAATCCCATTCAATAGTACAGGAGAAAAGATGAAATGATCGTGCAAATCCATCCACAGCCATGCCGAGGGGATGGGTTTTATCCAACGCTGCAAGTGCGGGGCTCGCTCAGCAAACCGGAATTGCTCTGGAAAAATAATATTGCGGTTTCTAGCATGGAAAGGATGGGATGCAAAATGTTGCTCGGGATGTCCCGAGCAGCCTTGGTTGACTGGTAAGAGCCGGGGGCTGCGGGATTTATGGCCGTGGCAAAAACACCAGCTCTTTCCACAGCGACTCGACGAACCCGGCGCTTTCTCCTCAGTTACCCCAATCACCCTCCGAGCGCTCGGCTGTTTGCTGGTGGCTGCACAGCCCCGGCACGAGCCCCCTGGTGCTTCACGCTGCCCAGACGCCAGGGGAAGGGGCTGCTTCGCAGGCAGCCCCGGCGAGATCGGCATCAAACCCTGTGAATCCTGAGCGGGGGAAGGAAACCGGCGGCCTCCTCGACAGGAGTGTCCAAGCTCATCGCTTTTGTCTTCTCTCTTTTACACAAAACTAATGGAATTGGTTTATTTGTGTCAAATTTTAGATTAGAAAAAGATTGTTCCCTTATGTGTTAACAGCGCAGAAGCTAAATGAAGTCGTCCCAATTATTGTTATCTGTGGGTTTACACTGTCCTACCCATCTAAGATAAAAAATTAACTAGTCCTTCTTTTCTGCAAGCTCTTCATAGAATTTAGTCTCCAATTTTCTGCTTTTCTGCCCCCTTGCTGATACAATTAAAGATATTGACAGTAAATCGTGCAAGGTTTTGTTTTCTTTCCCCCCACTTGCTAGAAACCTTTGGTGCTCTGGCCCACACTAACGCCCTTCAGGACGAAACCAACTCTGCATAGTGATTTACTATGGAAAAATAGCAATAGAAATATTAATAATTAAAAGAAGGGCAATAGTGGTCTCTTCTATATGACAGCCACTGAAGGATCACCTGGGGAGGAGGAAAGTTTGGCAACTGCCTGAGCCTGAACAGAAGCAAAGGGGAAGAGATGAAGGGGAAGGAGAAGGTGAAAAGGGAGCATTGACTCAAGGAAATAAAAACAAATGGGCAGGAAGGTGCCGAGGATGCAAGACAGGCTTGACGATGGAAAGAACAGAATAGGTAAGAGAACAGAAGGAGGAACGCTAGCACAGGCATCAAGATGTCCACTGCATCTACTAAGGTTCTGCTTACTGACCCCAGGGCAGGGTCTGCTCCAGAATTTCAGCGTCTGCCCAAACTTATTCCTTTGCTGCGATGTCAGCTCCGTGTTATTTTAACATATATTTGTGCTTATATTTGTGCCCATACACGCGCGTGCACCCTCTTCCCTGCCACGTTTTAAACCCTCAGTGGAGGAGCCCTTCAATTTTTAAGTGTGCTGATACCTATGAGGACCAGAACCGCCACAGACACCAGGACGAGGGTAACGGAGGAACATCCACCTCAGCACAGGACCGAGGGCAGCCGCGTGGCTGAACACGTGCTGTTTAATCAGAAATTTGGCCATTTGGGCCCAAAAAGAGGTGCCACCGTCACACAGCACTGCTGACCTGGCGGGGGCCCGACGCGGCCGCGCAGAAATTAATGTCTCCTCTGCCGTCCCCTCGGTCCCTACCTGCATTTTCCACGGGTCAGGTCCTCAGCGGACATAAATATGCAGAGCTCCATTAGAACCAGCGAACTGTGACAATTTACTCCAGATGAATATCTAGCCCTATACTTTCGATGCCTTTCTCATTTCAGATGGGCTGGAAAATTCAGATTTCTCACTTTTAAACGCCTTCCTCAACCTCTCTTCTCCCTAATGCGTTTCCCCCCTTCTCCCTTCCATTTTAACCTACGATTTTTCAGGTCATTTAGTTTAAAATGCAAACACAGATGAGTTATTAGGGTTGAACATTGCCAACTGTGCATGTAATCTGATGGCTTCACAACGAGTAATAAGCATATCTGCATTAACAGATATAAGGAAACAGAGTTCAGAAAGACATGAAATAATTGCCGAGGCCTAAGCGATCTAGCAAGTAAATAGTCTTTTGTCCAGCAACTTCCAGACACTTTTTCAAGTACTTTCAAGCTGGGGATATGAGCTGAGAGTAGCAGCAAGGGCCAGATCAAAGGAATTAACTATAATTTCCCATTCTGCCACCAGAAGAGGAAATTCTGCCATCCTGCCATCAGCAGAATGAAAAAAAGATCATCCAAAGGGGAAAGGGTAATAATGAGTGTTCTTCAACATGTCACACACAAAATACTGCAAAAGTGTGGAGGCCTGGGAAAGGGCTAAGCTAAAAGGAAAAGGGTGAGGGTTGCCCAAGAGCGGAGAAATTAAGAGCTGATCTCCCCGCAAAAAGTGCCATTTATTTTGGACGAGCTGATCCTGCGGGCTCAGAATTTAACTTTACTGAAGTAAAAAGTCCTGCCCAGTTCCCCTGGGTGTACCAAGCGCCAAGGTGGGCAGCAGATGCAGCTTCGTTACACTCATCTCATTCCTTATCCTAACTATTACCTGGTATCCATGAATGGGACTAACAACAGCTGTTGCACTGAGGCTGGAAAGAGAAAAAGGGGGGGCGAGATGGACTTTATAAACACTTAAAACTTCTAAAGATTATTCCTTTTGAAGCTAGACATACATTTTAATCAGCTACTTTAATCATTATGCAGGAATGAATTATTAATTAGCCCCCTCGACTAAAAATATCGTTTCCAGCTTGCTGCAAAAATACACACACAAACATGAAAAAATAATACAAGAAAAGGAAGATATTCCACATCATTAGCACTGGAGCAACGGCTGGGTATTTGATCTTGCTTTAATTATGAATGCCCGGTTTGCAAGAACATTTCCACACCGCCAGTCAATAGCGCTGGGCTCTGCGCTCGGGTGCAGCGCGCGCAAGGGGCGATACCATCCGGGGCTGATTTTGCAGCCGCTCCGTCCATCGGCACGCTGAGAAGTGCATGGGAACCTGCCAAGCACCCTCTAAAGTGCCATTTGTCACCTTGAATTCATGCCCAAAACTGGGGACAACCCACCTACCCACCCTGTGGTCACTCACGGCGGCAGTGCTCACGGGAAGGGGGGACAAGGCGACGACAGGGAGCACAGCTGTGGGTGACGGATGGGGCTTTTAGGCTCCTTCTTCAGCAAAGGCAACGAACAACTGCGCCTTGTTATCTGAACTGGGTTCCTTGATGAACACGCTGCTTCAGAAGCCGCCGCTGTGTTAATTTCCTAAATGATCAAAAAGCTTCTAAACGAAGGAAACGCTGCGCACTCAGGAAAAGGGACGGCTTCAGAGGCGCCCGAAACGACGCGCTCTTCTTCAAAGATCTGGGCCACCCTCTGAACGCTGCTGCTTCTAAGCAGCCCAGGTTTTACGCACATGAAGGCACCTAAATGCTCACAGAGCTAATGAGGGGGAATGACTGAAAAACTGCTGCTTTGCCAGAGGCCTAGGAAAAAAAAATAGCAGGTTTAATTAACCTTGTTTGGTCTGTTTAAACCGCCGCCATGCGACATGGTGCCTTCTGCAAAGAAGTCCTTCCTCCTCCCTGCCTCTCCAGGCGATGTCAGCTCGACCCCTCAAGCCACCTGCACAGTTATGGCCCTTCTCTCCTTTTCCCCAGACCTCCAAGGAGATTTTTTTCCCTCGGGTTCAGTCTGCCAGGTCTGTTTTCAGCTCCTTCTCCTGCACCTTCCTCTGCTTCACCCGTGTCTTGGTCCTTTGCTGACCCAAAAAACCCGACCCCAGGAGGCCGCGCGCTGAGGCACCTGCTCGCAGCCCCAGCGAGCGCCGAGCGCATTCAGGTCAGGTTTTTCCACGCCGGATTCCTACGCAACACTTTGGTGGATATTAATATTTCATTAATTTCCCAGCTACCGCAGCTTTCCCTTGAGAGATCATTAATAAAATACCACCCAAATCAGCAAGATAACAGGCAAAGTGACCAAACTACAAAACAAGTTTAATTACCTTGGTGCTATACCTTCGCAAGCACTGGCTCTAATCTAAAGAATTGTACAAACTAAAGCTTTGATGATTAAGGGGAGTTTTTCGGTTTGCGATGGCTTGTCTTTTAATTACCTCCCTGATTTTCCCCTCTTCTTTTGCTTTGTCTGGAAGAATGGAGGTGCTTTTATAGCCTAAGCGAGCGCTGTGGCTTCTGCAAGGCTTGCGGTGCCCAACGCAACCAGCTGACGATGGAGCCATCCCGCAACAGACAAACCTCAAATCCTACCAGCTTGAGATTTAAAAGCAATTAAAAAAAAAAAAAAAAAAGATTTTTTTCAGGTCTCCTGAAAGAAATGCCATGGAAACTAGCCAATTAACAAGGGTGATCTACACGATGAACTTGAAACGGGGATGCAGCAGCTCGGATAAGACACCACTTCCCTAAAAATACATGTACACAGCAGCAATATTGAGCACAACGTCTAATCTATAGGGGATGTGTGCTCCTTTCTAGGCGCGACATGAAAATCATTTTCACTGGGCTTTGAACCATGGCGTATATCTGAACAATATTTATGAAGCCAACCGAGTTCTTCACATGATTCAAAGCGAGCAGGTAGGGAAACGCTTCGACACTCTTCCATCTCCTTCCTTGCAGATGGTTTTTTGCATTTCCTCCCCACACGGCTCCCTTCCTTCCGTAACCCAAACCACTGACACCCTTCTGCTGAGGAGGGAACTGCACCCCGTCACGTCAACATGTGCCACGCTCAGCGGGGTGGGACTCGTAAAACACATTAAGTCCTGACGCTCAGTTTAACTAAATATGTACCAAATCCCAGCCCTTTTATACAGAAAGGGCCACATTCTCTCTGCAAAAGAGCCAAATGAAACTGAAGAAACCAAATTGAAAATAAATAAGCACGGAAAACATATTTCACATTTCAACACTGATTTCTTATAAGCTTAATGAGGGCTATGACATAAAACACACACGGAGCGTGTGTGTGCTAGTATGGTTTATATGTAAAGTTTATTTTATAGAAAATTCCTTTAAACTACAACAGAAATAAGCATGTAACATTGAGATAAATTCATGTCTGCCCCCCTCCCCCTTAAGAAAATAATATACGTACACTGACACAGATAGCTGATTTAAAACTTTCCCATTGGAAGTAGTCTCATTTTCAGCATGGAAGTGATTTCCCACACAGCAGGCCCTACCAAAACCCACTCTTTTTCGAGCACAGCAATGTAAAAATGAAGCAGATTTGTTATATAAAAGGGAAGCTGAAAAGTAAGCATTTCTTCTGCTGAGATGGAGAGCAAGTCAATACATGATGCTTCACTAAAAAAGATGGATCTTCAGCAACAGTAGAATCATTTTGAAAATGAACAGATTTTAAGAAATGAGCCAGCTAGAACAAAAAACAGTAAGAGATTGATAGACAAAACTAAGAAACAATCCTTGCAATCTTCATTAATGCCTAGCGTGACTTCCATCTTCATCACCGGCTCTCGTGATGCAGGGCGAAGTCACTTCCAATACAAATCTGCATACAGGATCCTTGTTACATTTGTCAAGTTAGAGAAAATAGAAAAAAATAAAAATAAAAGAGCTAATGAGAAAAACTGGTACTAATCAAGTGAGTTAGTACCAGCGAGTTAGTCCCTTCCTAAAAGTTACACGACTTCTTGCTTAACCAGAAGAGAGCACGAAATGCTGCGCTGCACAGAGCCTCACCTGGGCAGGCACCACCACTTCCATTTGAGCATCAAGATGAGATGATGCAGCCTGAGGAAGGCTCAGAAACGAGCCACAGTCATCAGCGAATCACACGTAGGTAATCACACGGAAACCCGTGGGCCTGCTCCCAAGGGCAGACTCTCTGCCAGGCTGTCCAATCCTTGCAGCATTCGCTGGGACCGGAATATGCAACTCCTCTCAGCTCCCAGCTGCTGCATTGCAATTAGGAAGCTAATGAGATATTAATTCTTCTTCTAACGTGGCTGCGTGGTCTGAAGGGTGATATCTAGGGGGCTGACCCACGCGACCAAGGCTGCAAAGGGAGATGATTACTGAGCAAGACTCATTAGGATGGAAAGGAGTTGAGGGGGTCGTAAAAAAAAAATCCTAAATGGGAAATAAAAATGCTCTTCTAACATATAATTTGGTCTCGAAGGAATTGCTGTGCTTGAAAGTTACAAACACAGCAAAAAGTCACTTTCTCTTCCTCATTGCAATCACCACGCAGATGTTGGTGTCTGCGCTGCAGACAGTAATTTAGGCTTCTTCAGGAGCCAAGAGAGCAAAAACGACCCGACCTACTTTAGACAGGTCCTTGAGGATGCCAGAAGGACACAGGACCTCCTTCTCCCGTCCGGCTCGAAGGAAGTTTGGGTACCGACCTCCGAGGCGGGTGCGTGTGGCTGGAGGGTCAGTTTGCCCTAGCTCACCTAGCACCCATGCGTTGCATCCCTGCTACCTGGCTGCAATTTTCAGAATTACTCCAAGGCACCTAGGGGGATTTTCATGAATGACTTCAGTAAAGCAAAATCCTGCCAGTATGACACTGGTGGCGACCTAGAAAATCCTGCCCCCTTGCATGAGCATTAATTTGTTTCATCCCACTTTTACTATTTAACAAGCCTTAAAACATTGCCTGGGAGATCCTAAAAACACATTAAACTGGCTACACAGCAAATTATGCAAATTGCTACATTTATGTTGGAATCGCTTAATTCTACAAAACACCTGGAGCTTTTAGTGTCCTGCTCTGAGCTGGCTCTTGAAACACCCCTCACAGATGCGGGCAACCTAGCACAGCTCATCAACACATTCAAACAACCCTGCCCAAAGCACTTCCAGCAGCCGGGGAACCTGGTGGCTGGAGCCCAGGAGTACCGCGGAGAAGAGGAGCGACATGAATGATGGTGGAGCAGAACCCCACGGGGCTCGGCGACGGGTCTGTCACCATCACAATACAAACACCCCACGGAGATGCACCTGGACGCCAGATTTCTCTAACCGGCAACGTTTCTTTGTCTTCTCCTCTTCCCATTAACCTCCCAGCACCCTTGGGAAACAGGAAATAAATCTGAGTTAGTGAATGGAAGTTAGTGAAGACCAAAAGCTTGTACCAGGATAGGACTTCACTTGTACTTGGAACTCTCGTAGCAAACTCCACAATACGCAGCACAGCCCCTCGTCTGTCGTAACCCTGCACGGTTGGTCCTAACCACCAGGTGAGGCTACACGGCCCACAGAGCTCGGGGATACTGTAATTCCTCCCAGCCATAATTTCTGCAAAATTTAAATTTTGGTTAACAGCGGATAAATCATTAACTCGCCTACCTGGTCACCACTTTCTGCATGGAAAAGACCTCAAAGTACATAAGAAACACCCACGTGTTTTGAAAAAAAAAGTCAGTTAAGAACTAAGGTTTTATTAAGCAGCACATTAACGCAGCTGGACATCACGGAATGAGCTCGCAGCCTTAATTGGAATGGAAAGCAGTGACCTGCTTGCAATGTAAAAAATACACATAGTAATAATTTACAAGACACACAGCACACCATGGCCTACGTAAACTGCAGGTCGAGCTGACTGTGAACCACCAGCACAGTGTGTCTTGCTAATGCTCAGAATATGCTTTTAATATGCTAAAAGTATCTTTAAAAGGATACTAAAAGCTTCACATTAGCATATTCTGGATGATTTTTGAATATATGATCAGTGCGAGGCAGGCAGAGATTCGCTGTCTTGGCCTAATTAAAAATGAATACCGTAGCATACTGACCGAACCAAAATACATTCTCCATCTCACCTTACTTCAGCTCTTCGTATTTCTTTGGCTGGAGCCCTGAAGACAGTCATATTGAACTCCCTTTAGCAACCAGCAGCTCTAGAGCGGCAGTTTTTCATCTCAAAGAGTCTTTTTATTTTGCTAAAAGTTGTGGTGTAGCGAAGATACAATGACTTCCAACGGAATGACGTATTGAATCCTCTCATGAGGTACCTTATGGCACTTGTGCCCAGGAGCTGGGAGGTCTTTGCCAGCCGAGCGCCAGCACCTGATCCACCCCAGCAAAGGAGTGAGAGATGAGGAACACTCCAAAGTGCCTGCACTGTAAACGGGAGCAGAGCAGCACAGGGCTCTCCAACCACCCAAAAATATGCAAAGAGTGTCTCCAGCCAACGCATTTTCTGCTTAAATTACGGTGACCAAGCATATATTCTGCACTACACAACTCCCTTAAAGGCAGGTCTGCTGAAGCGTGGTAGAAAACCCCACAGGTCCTTTTGTGCTTATCCCTGCTCCTCGCTCTGCGAGCCAAATACAGGTCCAAAGGGAGCTGCAGGAAGGCTGGCCAGCAAGTTAAACACGCGTCTGCCTGCCCATTTCCCCAAAGCCACAGAGGGAGGGAGCCACAACCACCTCTGCGTTCAGCTTAGCCTGGATTCTGCCCCAGCGCCTCTCGCCGTGGGTAACTCACGTGGGGAAATATCGCTATGTAGGTGAAGAGGAGCAGTAGGATCAGGCCTCCCATTTCCATGGTGGTGCTTCCCATCCTGTCTCTACCTTCTCCTCTCCAAAAACCACTGTTCGTTAAAGCAGAAAAGGCAAGAAGAATACATCATTACCTAATTTAGGGCTTTTATTAACAGGATTAGAATTTGTAGCTACTTCTTCTCTAAAGCATCATGTACTCACTCACTCGCATCTTCATTATGTGCCCATGAAGCAGGGATTTAAGTCTCTCCCCGTGACAGAAGCCATGTGAACAGCCATCCAAAGGCAGGATTTTGTGTTTCGCTTTTTCTCAAGTAGGGCCTTGACGCCGAGGTGCATCCAGTTTCACGGATGCCTTCAGCGCAGATCCCGTAACTTCGCTTTGAAGTCAGTTTAACTCACAAGTCAGCCTTCCGCTTGCGTTAGCTAGCGAGGGATGTTAACCAACACCGCAATGAATGCTGACATGCGGCGTAACAAAACAACGTGTCACCGCCTCGTTATTAAATTACTATTATAAATGTGCGCTCAATTAACTGCAAGGGAGCCGTCAGACTTCCTCAGCGACATCCCTGCCTCCTGCTGGGAGTGGTGCAGCGGGAGCCTGCGCGCTCCGTGCGGCGGGTTGATTTAGGTGCTGCGCATGAGGCTTTCAGGGGTATTTCTAAAAGCAGGTCCCAGGTTTCTCACGTTCCCGAGCTGGCTGAGAATGAACCGTTCCCTTCACAGCTCAGCACTATCAGACAAGGAAATCGCCGCCAACTGTAATCTTCAACCTCTGGCACAGAAAAACACATTTTCAGTGCTTGCTCAAAGCACTGCTCCTTGCCAGCACGCCCAAAGTGTCTCTGGCAACTGACGGCCCTGCATACACCACGTTGTTTTCTGTTCTGCTTTGAAATACAGGATCGCCAGCTTCTCCTGCCGGAGGAAAATCCCACCTTCCAGGGCTGGGTGCTGCTCATGGCAGCTCAACACTGGGCTCAGGGGAGGCAGGGGACATCCTCGAGCAGCCAGGTGACAGGGGGGTGTGAAGGGTCCTGCGCAAGGAAGAGGGTCCTGAGCTTCGTGCACCATCTCTCCTCAGCGCAGGCTCAGCCGTGAGGGGGCAAGGCTGAAATCCTGCCCCCCAGACCCTCTCCGCAGAAGCCACCGTGGGGCAATGGGACGGCACAAGACACCGTGCCATGGCTGAAGACTCCCAGCCTGGCGTCTCCCGCTGCTCCGTGCAGGTGTCCGGAGCAGACAGCAAACATCTGAGCCCAGGTGCTGACCCCAGGAACAAGGACTTTGCAGATCTCGCGTGTTCCCCCACATGGCACAAGCAGGGGGCAAGGAGGAGGCGTCTCCGCGAGCGAGCTCGCAACGCGCTGCCCTTGCAGAGGGAGGGATTTCCCCCCGCTCCCGATGCCACAGCTTGGCCTGGGTCACCCCGGGCTTCCCCGGCGCCGCCGGCAAAGCTGCTTTTCGCACTGCAGCCGCCCGATAAGCGCCAGGCCTCAAGAGCCCCGAGCGTCAGGGCACGGGCGCAGCGGAGCACGCGCTGCGCGAGGGCGCCCGCACGGCCCCGCGGGGCCTCCAGGGCTCCTGCTGGGCTTTGCCGCCGCTCCAGAAGGTGCTGCTCTGGGGCCGCCGAGCGCTTCCGACGGGGCCTCGCCGAGCGGCGCCTATTTCTGGAGCGCTTACGGGCGCCGGGGACAGTTGTTGCCACGTTCAAAAATAGCCCTCGGGGGAGGTTTAACCTTTCCCCGGCGAGCGGCAGGCTGCCCGCGCGCTTCCCGGGCGCACGGAGCTCTCGGGAGGCATCGACGCGGCCGCCGTGCGTTGACGGCAGGGAGATGCCAAGAGGCCCCTCGCCCGCCTCGCCTCGAGCCCGCACCCACACAACTCGCCCCATTTGGGAGTCCTGCGAGCAAGTCCCCAAAGAATGACTGCACGGCAGCCACGTTCACTACCAAGGACGTTAATGCGTGAAACCTTCCTCGATGCAAACCCCGTGTCATGGGGCCGCGTGTGTGCATGCGTATGTGCACTCAGACACAGACCTTCCCTTTCATTCACCTAACACTGTCACTGTATATAACTTGTGGGGAGCGATTGCTGACAGACGCAATTTGCACAGAACACAGTGCACAGGATTCCTCTACCTTGATTCTAAATCGGCGTTTCATCCTGGGCAGCGCAGCACAACTTCTGCAGCTGCAGATTTATAAATACAGGTTGCTGGAGAGAGGTCCCCCCACCAAAGCCAGGGGAAAGAGCCCGCCGAGGCCGAGCGAGGCCTGAGCCCCAGCCAGGAGCCAAGGAGGGAGGTTTGCCCTGGCTGCGGGCCACGGGCAGGTGAGGGCTGCTGGCGAGCAGCGAGGTCCCGCTCACCAGAGCCAGCTCACACCGGCTTCCCCAAAGAAAAACACCTGCTGGCACAGAGGGCCGCAGGTAATGAGCTCGTATAAATGCCGGGACACTAACCGGGGCCTCCGAGTCCCAAGGACTGTGAGAACACAAAGCAGCCTACACAAAACCAGGGGAAGTTTAAGGCAAGAAATGCAAGGGACCTTAGAAGCAAAGTCCTCCGTACACACGGACGTGATGGGCAGCCAACCGCGGCCTCGCTAGAGTCAACACAGGAAAACGCTGGAAATCAGAAAGAAAATATCAGCAGAAAATCCCCTCTCCGAGCACCAAATGCCTCGGTGCTCCCTGGGCCCAGGCTGCACGCCCAGCGGCAGCGCCTTGGAGGGGAAGTTCCCCGGAGAAACGGGAATCCCAGCACCAGCAACAACCAGGGGACACTGGGGGTGCCGCTCGGGGCATTGTGCCCCGGCGGCGCAAGGCACCGCGCGGGAGCGCCCGGAGCCGCAACACGAGCGGCCGCTTCTGCGCGGCTCCCTTGCGGCTCCGCTGCTATTCCGGGCCGGCACACGCGGCTCGGCACCGCGCCGGGGACGCGCGGCAGGAAATAATTGCCACGGCAGTAATCTGAGCAGCCTACTCAAGCAGGGATGCTACATTTGTCCCTCTTTTGAAGATAAGGCCACACATTGAGATACCGGCATTAAAATATATTAGGCCGGCCGTAGGACGGTATTGGATTAAGCTAGTTTTGAGCCATTTTTGAATTTGTAATCCCTTTGATCCAGCCACACTTATCCTTTCTTTACACTGCTTTATTGCAACGCCTTTCCTGTTTTGCTACGAACATTTGCAAGAGTGAAGGCAAGCTAATGAAGGAGGGCGGCTCTGTAGCCCTTACCTGCATGTTTTTGCGAAACCCCTGCAGCAGGAAGGAGCTTTCTCCCACCCAACACAAGACCTTCGTGGTCGCTGCGAACTTAAGAGGGACAATCAGGAGGGAAACACGCTCTCACCATGACTAACGTGCCCAGCAGAAGGACGGTGGTGCCCATGCGAGGTCGGTAACTTGCTCTGTATCAGGTGCCTCGGGGCAATCTTTGCTTTTAGTAGCTTTTATGGGCAAAAATCGGACCACAAAAGGCACTATGAAGAGATGCAACTTGCAAAGGGCACGTGGCAAAGGGTGCCCACCACGGCGCCCGTGTCTCAGCAACCCCAGGCCAGTCCCTGGCGCCCACGAGTCGCTGCCTGACGCATCCGAGCGCCCCAGGCCGCAGGTGGGATGAATCGCCCCGGTGCTCTGAAGTGGCTACGAGCACACGGGCAGCCTTATTGAGCCATAAATCTGGAGAGCAACGTGCCCAGGTGACTCCCAGACTCACCCAGGCTTTATGGAAACGATTCTTTCTTTCCGCCAAACAATTGCAAATGAGCAGTGCACGGTGACATTTTATTACATTTTCCCTTATTATACTTTACTGGTGAATTGCTCTCGCCAATCAGTGCTAAACTATCAGAGAGGGTGTTAAAGACTTTTGCCTAAAGAAAAGATTTGACTGCCTACATATACAAAACAGGCTCCTCCGCGTTTTTCTGTAGCTTAGAGTCCCGATTAAGATAATAAACCAATACAACGATCAATTAAGAGAGTGGAGAAGTAGGTAAGCCAACCAAAACTAGCAGCCGTACTATAAAAACAAATCAAAATAACAGCGGTACTGAAAAAGCAGCAGTTTACCCTGAATGTGGGTACTAAGTATTCTTGAAATTGATGTTTTACTGTGATGCTATTAAACATATTTATGCCGTACCGATGAGGAAGAGAAAACGATCAAAGATCTGTATTTTTCCAGTAACCAGTCACAAACAGCAGCAGCAACCTGACCTAATAATTCATAAATATGCACAGAAATGCCTGTGCCTCCCCGGGGCTGTTAATGAGCAGCACCTTTGCAGAGCTCCCAGAGACTGAGGAAAGAACCCAGGCCCCACACATCAAGTCTGTTCATATTTCCTTCCCACACGTTTCTGCTAACTGTGGTGGACGCCCAACCACCCAGCGGGGCACACGGTTTATTCCCATGAGCTCCTCAACCCGCACGAGGCGAACGCTACGCGCCAAACGACGGCGTCCCCGGTGCCACACTGCAAGGAGCGCGACAGCAGCCAGCACGATGCTGCTTCCCAGGGCCGGGGATACTGGATACGGGGCAGCGCGGCCTCGAAGCGGCTGTCGGGCCACACGTTGGCTGATCAGGAACCCTCTCAATACGTAAATGCTGCAGCCTCCAACCTCGGCATTTATGGTATTGCAGTACCAAAGACTCTCACCTCTGAGTTTTCATGTCAAGATGTAGTTTTCTGATGTTAAGTCAATGCTTAATGTCTTCTTTACAAGAAATAAAAAGCCAGACGCATGCTCCAATACGTTTTTCAAAGCATTACCGGAAAGGCAGCCTCTGAAAAGGTCATTTTTAGACACCAAAATAAAAGACATTCACCCACACAAACTGAGTTTTTGTAGGGATCAGAGGCAAACAGACCAACTGGTCCGGGCCCTGGCTCTGCAAACCCTTATGTACTTGCTCCCATAAATATCCAGGTAACTACTACTGTATTTTAGTGCCTCGCTTCCAGTGCTCACGTTCCACTTTCCACTCTGTAAAAGGAGGGAACAAGCGGGTGCCAGGAGTGAGGGCAGAGGACGTTGCTTCCCCAGGAGCCGGCTCTGCAGGACCAGCTGCCTCCAGGTCCTGCTGGTTGAACCCAGGGTCTTCCTCTCTGATTGCAGCAAACACATCACAGACCAAACGGACACGGAATATTCCCCGAATAAGGGCTCTCCCGCTTCCTTTGGGTCCTTGGCAGGTTAAAGTCTTATACGAGCAGCGGGTAACTATTCTACCACCTTTAAACACCCACCTTACGTGTATTATATATAAATATGTATATATGCAGTGAGGTCTGGCTTATTTGTCTCAACGTCAGGCACCGGAGGAGGGCTGGCTCAGCAGCAAAGCAGGAGAGAGCGCAGACCTGGAAAAGCCTGGAGGAAGAAGCAGAGCAGCACATGAAGGGCACCAAGTTTCCCATCCGTTTTAGGCACTTGAGTCAGTTCACTGGCCTCCTTGCATCCCCTTCTTCCACTGAGCCCAGAAAGGCGCTAAAATGTCATTCCTCAGAAAGAGCCAAAACGGTAATTAAAATCAGGAGGCAGCGGCTCCGGGAAGCCAGAGCTGTGTTTTCCCTGCCTGCGGTTTGTCGCTCCTGCCCTCCGCAGCAGGCCGGAGCACGGAGCGCGCTGGCACAGCCCGGCTCCCGGCTGTTATCCCGCTCCCGGTTGCTCCGGGGTTTTTAATTGCGACGCGGGCGGCCTCCTCCGGCCCTGCCGCGTTGCCAAGGCGGGAAGGTCCCCGGCCCGGCGCTCGTCGCCGCAGCGCCCGTTCCCTCGGACGAGTGTGTTAATTAAAATGTCACTGTGACATTTCCTTCTGCGCTAGATCACGGCTCCGCTTTCAAGCAGCCCGCAACAACAAGGTGGGAGAAACCCGCGAGCGGGTTATGGGAAGGGAAGAGCATCACTAATTGCATCTTGCTCCTCTCTGCAAAGAGAAACGCCGTTGCTGAAACGCAAGCGAGAGACCCAGCACAGGCAACAGGCTGCACACGGGATCCGGGCCGACCAGCTCCCCACGTGCGAGCAGAATCAATCTCAATGACTTTATTAAGTTGTTCATGCCTTTCGGCACTTAGTCACAAGGCTTGGACAGAAGACAGAGATTGATTTAATAGAGAGTGAATGTAATGCTCCGCAAGTAGCTTAGACTGCACCAATTAATCAATTATCCGAGTATACTCCCTTTTAAAACATTCATTACTATTTTAATCTTTAATCAACTCCTTGCTCCGCGTACTGGGTGGTTCCTGCGCTCTGGCCGCTGCAAAGAACAATATTCACTTTGCAAAGGAAAAACTCTGCTTTCGGTGCCAAACGTGAGAAATTAGAAGCACGTTGACCGCTGTATGAAGAGAACGATCGTGGGACTAACAGGGTTTACAAACCCTACTGGCACTTGCTGTGGCATTGCTGGATGTACCCATGGGGAACACATTTTGCAGGTCAGTAGCAGAGACTGACCTGACCGAGGTTTTCACCTGCGTGTCTCCGAGCTCGGCACATGCATCAAACTTGCATGCTCAGATCCCATATTTCTCAAGCCAAAAGGAGATCTCAGACTGCAGGTAAAGCAGATGGGGAAGGATCTGCAATAGTCAGGAAAAGGCACGTGTCGTTCCCAAACGCTGGGTTTGATGTGCGCACACTGCACTGTCCAGCCTTCCCGAGGAGCCCCTGGATTTACCCTGCAGAGATGTGAGCTGGAACGGCTTAAAATGCTCCGTGACCACAGAAAGGATTAGCACGCTATTATCTTTTTAATCCACAACATTTACTTTTTCAGGATTTATCGGAGCCAATATAAAAGTGATTAGTGTTCTAGTTTTGCCAAACAGTAAGAGGTTGTTTATGACTCCATTCCCACGCGTGGCCTGCAATAAACAGATAGTGCTGCCTGGAAAGAGGCCAGCAACATAAAGCTTCCTCATTTACACAATATTCACAGAAATAGAAATGACTCGTGCAATTGCTAATAAGCACCTGGACCTTCTCAAAGCAAAAGCATGTCGCGTCAGCCCACCCTGCAAGCACAGGACAAAGTCCCGCAGCTTTTCTGGCCTTTGCCAGACACGCGCTATTTTTAAAAATGTGGGATTGCCAGCCCCAAGCATTCCAGAATCTTGACTCAACCCCCCAAAAGTCACGACTGAAAAATGCTGAGATGTTAAAAATACCCGGTGTTATTTTCCAAACGCGCATTCTAGCTTTCGAGAATTCAGGATTCGTATTTTTAATTTTCCCGCCACGTTTGTGATGTCTAGGGAAGGATCTTATTTTTAAATAGAAGCCGAAATTCTCAGACCATCACAGACCTCGCCCGCTGAGGCCCTAGGAGGCAGCTTCAAATTAACCTTCTCAAAGTTCTGTACGTAAAAGCTGTTAAACCTCTTCTCCAGAATAGCACATGAATCTTCAGGATTGCATGTCCCACCCTTCCCAAACTGGACTGGTGCTCCTGAGGGCATCCCATTTCAAAGGGTATTTAGATGGCTAAACTCTATGGATTTGAGTTAGATGCTTTTCCATTTTTAAATATGTGGCCCTCTCTGTCTTCTGGAAATAGGGAGGAGGTTTTTAGGTTTTGGGCTGCTTTTGAAAGTCATACCCAAAACTATCATATTAGAAATAAAACATAAGAAAGCTAGCAAGCTAAAAGATGGCTGGACACATTTAGAGAAACAACAAAATAGAAATATTTTCCTTTTCCTGTTCTTTCATTTAGAGAGAATAAATCTGTTTCTGTGTTCGCAGAAGACCCAGGGAAGGGGAATTTGTTCTTGTTTTGGAGTTGTGAGACTCAGGCAGAAGTTAAGTCCCCCGCAGCTCTGAGACCAATTTGGAGAGTCACAGGATTTAGGTGCTTCAGATAAGTTTTGGATATTCCCCTTAGCCTCTCTAATGCTTGAGCCAACCCACACTCTGGAACGACGGCGAGTGAACGCTCTCAGTCTCCTGCTTACTGGTAATCCTGTAGCTCCTGGAAGGCAGGAACGTGAGAGTGAATTCTAGCCCTTCACCTGCAGGCACCAGGTTACCCAGGTGAACAGTAGAGCTTGTCCCCGCGCTGCAATAGCTTCATCTCTCTGGGCACTCTGCTACAAAAACACCACGGCGCCTGGTGTTTGGGCACCTGCCCTGTGCTCTCCGATATGTGTAATTGCACCTTTCTTAAGTTTCTGAAACTGCAGCCATAAGGAATTTAACTTTTGGCCGCATCCTCTACCTCGAGGCTCGAAAAGACAAGCTTGGGAGAGCTCTCGCAAGCACACGGCAGACATAAACATAAAAGGAAAACCGTCAATAGCTGCTTGCTATCTCACCCCCTCTGAACTGCAAAAATTTTCTCAGGGAGCTGTGAATTACTCCCCTATTGTTCCTGCTGCATTTTTATTTGGAAGTGGCTCGCGCCTGTGTTATTTGGCTGCCTGCTTTGTTTGCTTTATCGGTTTGCTGGGTGATGTATAATTAAAAAAGCTCTGTTTTACCACCTCGCTCGCAGATCTGTTGAGATAACACAGCAAACGCAGTAACAAGAAAAACACAGTATCAGCCTCAGTGGCTGCAGCTTCCTTACACATTTACTTTAACTTTCCCTCTGGAATAAGCATCTCTCGTCAGAAACGGGTCTGCGCTGCCCAAGCTGCTATTTTGTGCCTACTGACACCAGCGAGCAGGACGTTTTGCTGAAAACGCAAAGCAGAGACTGAGAGCGCTCCCCAGCACCACAGTGCTGAGAAACCCACCCAGGAGGGGCAGGCTGAGGACACCAGCGCTGGGCTGGACACTCCAAACACTTCCATCCAACAAACTCCTCCTGGATACCTGTGCAAAGCTCGTGACAAGTTGGGTCTCCTTGTGTTTCCCCATCTCTCTGGGCCTGCTGATGGCCCCTTGTCTTCATCGCTGTTTAGAGCAGGGGCTGTTTCATGGTGCTGCTCTCTGGTTGCTCTTCTGTGGGTTTCTGGGCCTAAGTGCTGCCATCAGCACGAGGATGAATCTGCTACAAGCCTGGCTGATGAGCCCTGCATCCGGAAGAACAGCTCAGCTCCACAGCCTGAGCCATGGCTACGTTTAACTGCAAACTTATCACCTTGGAACATGAGCCACCCCCTAATTTAGGAATGCCTCCTAACAGGTAAGATAAAGTTTAACGTCTACCAAGAGAACAGCTACAAAAGACAGTGCTGTTGCGGTTAAACACTATCCCACCATCTGAGCCAGGGTAGTATTAATGCCTAGTCCTGGCGTGCAGAAAGGAGACTGAACGCATTCCTGTGAGCCTTTTGGGACCTAAAGACCATCCACAGCAACAGTGACCCCAGCTCAAGCGCTGAGTGACAGCTCAAGAGTCCAAGGAGACCCATGAACCTGCACTGACTCGTGCCCCTGTTGTCACCAACACACCCCATCGGCCAGGTGCACAAGGGGAAACGTGGCTCCTGCTGCCATCCCAGGCCCTAACTCGGGTTTGTTTTAATGCCTTTCCAGCCTGCTGGCGGAGCAGAGCTTTGGCTACAGCCTTTACAAGGTAAGTTGCTAGTTTGGCACTGAGCATTAGCATTAGGTGGCTGAAATAAGAAAAGAATCTGCCAGCCAAATGCTTCAAGAAACTCTGCTATGCAAACAGAACCGAAGCTCAAGCAGAGCTAAAACACACTTTATGAAGAGGGGATAAAACATTTGCTAAAGGGCTCTTAACTGTTCCCGTTGGCTTTCGGAGGCATTAGGCACCACTGCAGAGAAGTCGGTTTCTAAGTCTTCTGCTTCTCTTCCTCTGCCCAGACAGCAGCTAACAGTGCACTTGGGAGCAAAATGATCAAATAAACAATCTTTTTCCAACAGCTGCCTGGCAGAAAGACGTCTGCTATGGAGCTATTTGGGCAATGCTAGTATCGTATCAAGTTCAAATCCAGGGCCAAGGTTGGTAGGGTGCCAACAGCCTGGCATTACAGTGAGCAGGGCGAGAGATACCTTCTTCTCCCTTCAATTTACTTCATATTTACTTTCCCCTAAGTTTTCCTGTAACTGCTAGTCAAAGCGATAGAGACAAGTAAGCAAGGCCTCATCTCCACCCAGGGCTTACATGGGTTTAACTGAAATTAGTTCTGAAGCCAAGCCAGTCGAGCAGGTACGAAATCCCACGTGCACGCACGTAACTCAGTGCACAGACATCAGTTTAGCCCGTCTGAGTTACTGGAGGAGGCGAAATCGATACAAACCACTTGTAAATGGATTTAAGAGTACACTCGTGTGGGGTTTGCTCCATTTTAAGCAGTCGTGCTACGGAGCGACTGCAGTTAAACCCCAAATAAGCCTTCTCTGCTGGCTGTCCTTAAACTCTGTAGATGACGACACCAACTACCCACGCTTGCCCTGGTGCCAGCGAGGGATTCGTGAACGGGAAGCCTTGAAATGGCCTTGCAAAGCGGGCAAACCTCCCACCTTTGTGGCAGGGGGACACAGCCCTGACTCGGGAGCGGCAGCGGCCACCGGGACGTGCTCTGAGCAGGAGGGACGCGGGTGGCCTCGCAGCTGCTCCCTCGGAGCAGCGAGATCAGTCGGGCCCGCTGACAAAACACGATTGCAATTACGTGGTTTTTTCCCATCTATACCAGAGGCTAAATTAACAGATTAATGTTTACTCGCAGTCGCTGCTACCAGCCTGAGGGGGAAATGGAGCAGAATGAGGACAGCAGGGACCGGGGCTCATTCATCCCATCGCTTTAGTCACATTTGCTCAGCCGAGCTTGGATTACTTTCCCAAACTTCAAGGCTTGGCTTCTAGTACAAAACACTTCTTTTCAAGGGAGAGGAGAAAAAAGAAAAAGGAAAAAGACTAAAACGGAGGCTGTGTTAAGATATTAATGAACCTCTCAAACCGCAAAAATATTATCTATATTTGGGAAGCTGAATGTTTCTGCATATTAAATGAGAGCCACCGAGCTCAGCACGTCCGTAAGTAGCTCCCAAGCTTGGGATTCCTGCCTGGGGCTGCCCCTGCACCCCCCTGGGATTAGGTCCTTGCGCAGGCAGAGCCATTAAAACGTCCCTCTCGGCTCCTCCTGCTGCACACGCCGAGGAGGAGGATGCCCTTGCACCCTCACCCTGGCACACTTGGCGCTTGCTTTTAAGACGTCAATACCCGCCCCGAGTCCAACTCTCCTCTTCGCCGCAGAAGAGCCCGCGTCCTGTCATCGCTACCGCATTTAATCGCTGTCACCTCGAGGCTGCAGCAGCGCTGCGGAATACGCCGGGGACCGGCAGCTTCGGCATTTAAGCGTGACCGTCGGCAGCACAAGTAATAGTTAACCCAGCAGCAACGGGAGGAAAACACACGTGTGCAGCCACCTCCAGCGTCCAAGAACGTCTGCACGGCCCTGCGTGGGCAAAGCGAGGACGGACACTCAAGCCCTCATCAACCCACCTCGCCTCGCACTCGGCATAGGGCCGAGCGATAAATTTTTAGTGTGGTTCTTTGACATCGCTTCAAAAATAAACAAACACTGCGTGCTCATGCGCGAGGAACAGCACTGGCAAACGGATGGCACCGTTCCAAGACACAGCTTGCTCCTGAATTCAGCGCTCTGCTCTGGGACGCCGTAAAGCGACATATTGGGAGCCCAGAGCTAGCCAGATTGCTTAAAAATTAGCGGAGATGCGTAGGAATTATGGCTCTGCTTCCAGTGCAACCTCAGAAGCGATCACGCTGCGCTCCAGGGACACCTACAGTGATTTGAAGCTGCTATGTTGGGATAAATTCAAACACAGCAGCAAGAAGCTCAGGAAAAATAAAAGAAAAAAATGCAGTTTACGCTGCCAAGGAGGCTGCGGCTGGCCTGAAACTCCGTGTGGACACATCTGCTCCACAACGAGCAGCCGAGTCACCTCATCGGTAGCGCTATATCCCACCAGAAACACTCCTACAGCAAAAGAGGAATCCTATGACTGATACCAGGATGAAATCTGAGCAGGGAGCAGCTTTTTCAGCCTCTAAATACGTTCCAGGTTTTGAAAGCCTCTTCCCTAGACTAAGCAAGCTAAAATCGGACAGATTTTCAACCTGAAATCCAAAGGAAAAGAAAATGCAGTCTAAGGCATTAAAAGATTCAATTATTGCTTCAATTAAGTCAAATCATTTCAATTTGATTGGTTTAAAATGTATAGAAAGTTGCTCAACGTGGTAATCCACACGCTTTCATTTTTAATACTTCAAAAGACGGCGCCCTGACAGTTTCAACACTGCGCCGCTTAGTTTCCTAACTCCCACCTCGCAGCAAATCTCCCTGTCAAGGAACAGCTGTTTTTCAATTAAGAGGAAAAAAAGAAGGAGAAAGGAAAACGTTTTGTCCAAGAGCATCCACGGGCAGCGCTAAGCGCGGGCTGCGCGCGGAGACGGGAGCGGGACGTGCGATCTCCTCGGCGAGGCCGTCTGGGACGTCGCCTGCTCCCTCCGCCGCAGCGCTTGGGCGGTCGTGGCAGGACGCGTATCTGGACGCTCCCGCGCTCCACGATCCCCTTGGAAACTCGGGCCGCGCTGGCTCTCGGCCCGCCTGCCCTTCGCCGCGGCCCCGGTCCCCACATGGCACCCACGCGTGATGATTATCATCGTTCTACTACAGCGCCACATTCCTTGCCAGCTGTAGCCTGTCAGAGGGAATTAAGAAAATCAATAATTCCAGGCGTGCACAGCAAAAAGGATGAACCAGCCCCAGAAATTAACGCTGCTTTCTTTCGTGGAGGCTGAAGAAGAAACACCAGTAGAGGAACAAGGATTTGAATTTCTAACACCCCTATTTTGACCTAGACGGAGGAGCAGCGAGACATGCTGGGGTAGGCAGGGCCTGGGAGAGCCAGCGCTCGCGTGGTGCTGAGGTCGGCAGAGCCTTCAGCATCTCTGGGTTCGTCTCGATGGTTTCTCAAGAGCTAAAGGGCGTTTCACACGCGCAGAACCCGGAGGAGTCCCTGCCTCCTAACTGGAAATGCACCGATGGACAGAACCACTGCAGAGACATAACAAAAATCCACAGTGAATCACGTTATTTTACACAGTATCATCAGGTGGCAGCGCAGCACATATGGGTGCAGTCTAAGGTGACATCTGAACTAATGCTTTTCAGTGGTAAAAACCCAGTCCCACATTATTGAAGAACCCCCCTCAGTAAACTTATAAATTAAAGCGTGAATTAAATTATCTGCAGAAGAAAGCAAGGAGTAATTTGAATTTCGGGACACTACGAAGTCAAAAACGCCAGACAAATTTGCACCAGCTGGGGATGCGACCTCGTTTCCCCTGCTTTGGTGGAGCAGAGGCTGCAGGATGGGACCTTGCTCTGCTGCATGGTGTCACATATTACTCCCTGTGTATTACTTTCCATATGCTGCACTAGACCATTTAACATGGAATATTTGCATTTCATAGTTCATATGAAAATATTTGGCGGGGAGGTGGGCAGGGGGAGCACCAGCAAACAGCTTTCCCTTGCTATACACCTCAAATCACTGCAAAACCCTTTGACTATCCAATTGGGAAATAGCAATAAATCCTTATGAGCCGCTCTCCCGTCTCACCCTTTAAATTCCTTGCTGTAATCCTTCCAAATGAGTTTGCACATTTCTAGCACTAGAGACAGAACTGAAAACAGCTAACTGCCTGGAAATAAATAAAACTGAGCATAAACTGGTGATCAGCAGGTTGCAGAAATCCAGGACACGAGCTATATCACTGAGCACGACAAAAGCGTACTGGAATCCTTCAGGGACCACGTGCAAAATCCCAGCCTTACGGAAACGAGAAAACAAAACCTGGCTCTTGTTACTGAACGTAATAAACTCACGAGTATAAACCCCGTGGGGCTCAAAATCAGCGTTTATTTCCGACGGGATGCACAACATAACCATATGCCTTGATGCCACCTGCGAGCAGTTTGCTGCTAGCTTGAGGCCGAGGCCGTCAGCCCGGAGGGTCCCACCGAGGAGCTGCCCTGGTGCCCGGGACACGCTGGCTCCCGAAGGCAGCGGGTGCCGCGCGGAGGCTTTAACCAAATTCCCGGCTCCTGCGTGTATCCTAGCAACCCCTCTCCGAGGCTGGAGCTGCCGCCTTGCCCAGCGGTTGTGTAGGATGCCCGAGGCAAATCACACGCAGCCCTTTCTTCCCGGCTCCTCCACCGTGACTGAGGGCAACTCGGCCACCGGCGCGGCTTGCCGGAGGCGCTCGGGGCAAGGAAGGGCCTTGCTCGCACAGGGTCACCGCAGCGGTGACACGGAGGCTTCATCCCTGGCACCAAAACGCTCCATGCACAACGCGGGGCGCTCAGGGAGCTCAGGCCCTGCATGGGCATTTGAGCTCTGCTTGGCGGAGAGTCTGAGAAAGACATCAGAAACGCTGCAGCAGTGATCACAGAAATCATGTTACAGAAACGCTCAGGTAATGTTTCTTTTAAAAGTTGTTTTGCAAAACAAGCTTAGGAAACGTGGAAGAAATTACAGCAACCTTGGAGATTTGGAAATGGCCTCTGTTCATTTACTAACCTAATGAAGAAATTTTTCCAATGTGTGTTCCTTCCCGTCAAACTACGTTTCCTTCTTCCCCCCGCCAAATCCTTTGGGCTACAATGCGCATTTATCACTTGAACCGCCATTGCCTCGATTTAACATTTTGCTGCATTTTTGCAAAACAAGTCAAGAAAAAAAACGGCAAAATTTCCTGCCTGTCTATGTTATGGAACTGAGCCCTGCTAAGCTCATTTTATTCCAGTATCTTAAGAAATCCACGGGTTTCACAGGCACACGCAAGGGAAGCTGCGTCCCTGGGGCCGGCAGGGGAGAGGAGGCTGTCGCTGCCCCCTCACAGATGCATCATGTTTGATAGATCTCTGCTATTCATCCTCACTCAGAGTAAATACGAGCTCAGTGGCTGTTTGCTTTCGACACCTCTGTGCAACCACCAGCGACATTTTTACAACTACAAGCACGAAATTCCTCGTGACGAGCAGGAACTTTTGCAAGTGCATTAGGAATATTAGGAGCCGGGCCTGACCCGTGCCACCCCAGCAGAGCTCCCTCCGAGGCTCTGACACCACGAGTGAGAAGCGGCAGCTGCATCGCATCTCTTGTGCGGCGTAAAACTGAGCGCCTTTACAGTTGTCTTTATTTTTTTTATAGTGCCGGAGAGGAAAACCAAGCATTTCAAGTTCCATTTAAATACGAAAGCCTGACAGACATCTCTGACAATAAAACACACCTGGTAACAACACACTGAGAGTAACGCGGTGGTACTCGAAGGGAGGCTCAGCCCTGTCTGGGGTTAAGGCTGGGGATAATCTACAGGTGGGAGCAGCTTCCTCCTTTCCACAGCACGGGAGTTACTGCTGGTGTTTTGGTCCACACGGAGAGGATCCAGGCAGAGCTGATGCACCGTGGCCTTACCCCATCACCAACTCCCGCAGCCCCTGCTTATTTTTACGCAGCTATTAAGGCTAAGGATGTATTAAGAAAATAAATTAAGTATGAATATGCTCCGGGGAGAGCCTTTGCACAAAGCAGCAGGTTGTGGGTTAAAATAGCCAGGTGCAACTTAACCAGTAAACAAATTGGTCAGAAAACAGCTGCTAGGGAGACGCGTGAGCCCCAGCACATGCAATCGAGAAAATATTAAGAGGATTCTGAAGTGCACACAGCCCTATATTCAGCACCCAGAAGCTATTTTAAGTGCTCCGTGGAGGCAAGCTAATGTTATTAGGGCACTTCTCTTCCAAGAGACAACAATACATTTTGAGCCAAGTAATCCCATCAGGAGGCTCCGTAAACACCTTGCTCGGATGTAGTGGACGCAATTTTCCCGTGTTAAGACAGACTCAGCTGAGCTGAGGCGGGTTTCCTCCTGCCACTTGCAAGCTAAGCCGTGAGCAGCAGTGTGTGAGACCACCTTCTGCCCACTTTCACCCACCTACTGCCTCTGTAAAGCATTTTGAGACCCATAGATGAGAAAAGGTGTACGAAGAACCAGGCAATACTATTAGTGCCTGATGCCACGGCTCTAAGTTATGGGGAGGCAGAGACAGCCACAATGAACACCCTAAATCAGAAGGATGGGGAGAAATGTGGGAAAAGAGGAGGAAGAAATTGGATTATGACAGTGATAGAGAGAAAGGAAGTAGATGGAAGGGCTACAGAGACCCTAGGGAAGAGCTCTGCTACCAGTGTGATGGCCTCAGTAAACAGATTATGGGAAAACTGTCCAGACGGGGAGAAGAAAACCAAACAAAACAAACAGAAAAACACAGGAAGAGTCAAAGCTGTATTTTGTTTCACGAAGAGTTCAAGTCTCCTTCTCTCTCCTCTGTAAACAAAATGCCTGTGTGACCCAGGGAGGCTGGAGCAACAGGGAGCTGCAGGCACCCCTGTGCTCCTGCTACCAGAGGGACACGAAGGAAGCCAGGAGTGAAGGGTGCCCCGATCCAGGGCCAAGGGCTTCCTCCTCGGCGACCTCAGGTGCAGGCGTCACCTCCCCGCAGCGCCGCGAGGTGCCCTCTGCACTCAGGCCCCGCTGAATGAGCCCGCTGCACCGGCCCGAGCGCCCAAGGGGCAGCGGTCACGGCCAATACCCTCCTGCCACAGGGACCGGGCGCCAAACGAGACACTCTCGAGAGACGTCTGCTGCTGCCTGCATCGTGCTGAACAGCAGCCCGGGGATATTCAGCCAACTTTTCATCTCCCAGACACCACTCACTATGGATCCTCTGCTGGGAGGAAAGAAATTTTGATATACTCCATACCGTGACTCAGCCCTCAATACAGAAACGAACACAAACACATGGAATGGGTCTCCCTGAATATATGCTTTTTTTTTTCCTTCGAAAAGGGAGTTCTAAAATTAAATACAACAAGATGCACAGCCTGCCCCCCGCCAGTGCAGCAGCGATGATGACACAGACAGCAGCAAGAACAGGCACCAACCCCTCATTCATCAACCCGTTCATCTTTTGGCAGGGGGGGACAAAAGTTAAACTGCCCTGCCAGAAAATAGAGCACCTGAAGCAACGTAAACACAACAAGTAAGGCTGACTAGGAGACCACCGTGCTCACTTCTCAAAACCTGGAATTTGTCTACTCTTCCAATAATCACTT
Source organism: Crypturellus tataupa (assembly GCA_034781795.1). Lineage (NCBI taxonomy): Eukaryota > Metazoa > Chordata > Aves > Tinamiformes > Tinamidae > Crypturellus > Crypturellus tataupa. The sequence continues at coordinate 2,247,332 of JAWLRI010000801.1, read as the reverse complement.
CTGTTTCAAATACGCTCTGGGCATGAAAGCTACATACAGCCATTGATCAATACTCCGAAAAGTACATATGCAAACCAAAAAATAAGGAATCAAACCAAGCCCTGACCAGTCTCTCAAGTGTGTCCAGCATCTCCTGGTTCCCCTGCTGTTCACAGAACTCAAGGACATTTGGGCAACTATGCAACAACCTTGTTTCCCCCCCCCCCCCCCCTTCTGGTGACCAACCCGCCGCGTTGACGAGTGTCCCTCACCAGTGAGGTTCTTCAGGCCGAGCTCCCTGAGTCCGAAGTTGCCGTCCTTCCTGTAGTTGAGGAATATGGCCAGCGCGTACCTGTCCTCGTAGAGCTTGGTGCCGCGAACGATGCGCAGGTTCTCCAGCGGCAGGTACTCAAACTGGTTCAAGGCCACCAGCACGTAGCCAGTGACCTCTCTGATAGACTGCAAGAGACACGGAAAATAAAACACATTACGAATGGTAGAGAATTAAAAACCAGGTAGTAATGATTTTCTTGTCAGTTTTATTAAACTTGAGGAGAAATTTGCAGTAAATATAGAACATGCATCAAAGGGGGATTTTTCACAATTCAAGCTAGTGATTAGGTGTTTGTACAACACAAGGAGAATCCCCACAGCGACACCACTCTTGAGACAAGATACTCGTGTGCTAATAAGTGTTTTGCACAGGATATTGAGGGCTGAGACTGAGGGATGGACCTCGTTGCAAGACAGCAATCTCTGGAAAAGACCTCTAGTAGAAACAGGTTTGCACGTGTGTATTTCCTGCATGCACAAATACCTGCACACATGAAACAGAGTGCAAAGCTCAGAGGTTATTACTGAGCGTGGCCACGTACGTAAGGAAGGGTGATTCCCGGGCAGTCTACACGTAGGGAAGGGTTTATACGCGCCTGCCCTTCGGGACCGGAGCTCCGCGCTCTGCTGGAGCTACCAGGAAAGCCTTGGAGCTCCTTCAAGCCTCGCCTGGCACCCAGACAGAGCCCGCTGTCACCACAGGACTTCGATGAGAACCCGGGCAGTTGAGCTGGGTGGAGATCCATGGTTCAGTAGCTCAGTATTAAGTGCAGAGCTGCATTATACCCTGGGACACTGATTCCATTATAATCAGCAGCTT
>JAWLRI010000801.1:2209460-2246100 GCA_034781795.1 Crypturellus tataupa | reverse complement strand
CATGGTTCAGTAGCTCAGTATTAAGTGCAGAGCTGCATTATACCCTGGGACACTGATTCCATTATAATCAGCAGCTTTCTGGCACTTTCATGATAGCTCTTTGCTCTCAGACATCTCAGCTTAGCCGGTTGGGGCAGGAATTTATTTTTTATTGTACGTAAAGATCTCCTCAAGCTGGCTTTTCCAGCCTTCTTCAGAGTTCACAAAATATTAAAATTATATTCATGACTTCTATTTCTCTGCTGATAATCTAGCAGCCCTGTGATTGCTCTAATTAATTTAAAGGGACTTGGAATCATGTCAAAAAAAAAGAAATAAAAGCAGTTCCAAAACTGCCTCTGACCAAGTCCTTCCTGCCAATTTTTGTCACTTATAATCACATTTTCTATTTTTAGGATTTGCCTTATTTCTCGCCATACGGAAAGTCCACCTGAAAAAGCCCTCATTCAGCATGGCACTTAAATTATGCTGATGTTCCCTGGCAAATCTCAGGCTATTCCAATGCAGAGAAGTAGATAGAAGTCAGAATTTGTATTTTTGCTGCTGGTGATTACTGTGGACTGCCACCCCCTACCCAGGAGCTGTGCTTTGTGGCGTTTATCTGACAGAAATGACGTTTTGGCAAGAATTTTGACAAGAGCCAGAAGGTCCTTTGCAGCCCCACGGTTTCCATCAGCCCTGCAACATCGCTTTTTGCCCTGTAAAAGCAGTTATTCACTGGAAAAAAATGGCTATGTTAATCTCTGCAAATCAAAACGACCAAAATAATCTAAAATCTTTCAGATTTACAAGGAACAACGGCGTTGTGAGTGACCCAATCTATTTGTCTGCTGTTTCTAGACCGAGTGTTTATTTGTTATTAACCCCACGTGAATGAGAGGGCGGTAGCAGATCTCAGTGCTGCGACTGCTCTATTTTAACCGCTTTTGGTTCAACAGACTTCAAGCTAAAAGCTTCCAAAGAGGAAATCAAAGAGGTTTAGCAACCTCCAAACTTCCTCGCTGTCAGTTGTGATTTTGCAGGATTTTTTTTCCCTCCTTTACAACATCATTTTGGTTGGAAATTCCTGGCCACCTTTGCCTTGCCTTTCCCTGTTGTCTTCCCAGTTTTTGAGATGCAACTGGCTGCTCTGGGACCCAGGGAGCAGGACAGCAAATGGATACACGTTCCCCCAATACTTCTGCAACACAACTACATGTTTGGGCTTCCCAAAGCTTTTTGGATGCCAGAGTGTGCACGAATGTATAGATTTGACTGAAGGCAAGGCTGAAACTCCCGTGCTGCTCATCAAACCCGTCTAGCACACGCCTGGCTGCTCCAAAGCTGAGCAGAAGCCGCTTCCGAGGATTCAGGAGCCAAAGGTGCCTGCTCGTTTGATTTGTCATGTTAGCTACCAGGTGCAGAAATAAGAAAGGGCATGCTTGAAAAGGAAGAAAAAAAGACAGAAAATGCATTAATACTCGACAAATGTAAAGCCTCACAAGCTGCTTTAAAGCGTGTCAAGGCACAGGACCCAGCTAGCAGAGGGACGCTCCTCATCTGCATTCCCTTTCAGATGGAAGGAGGGCGCTTGTCGCGCTCCTGTCCTCGAGGAGCGGGGCCTCCTTTCAAGCAGAGCCGGCGCGCGGGGAAGTCTGCAGGCAAAGTGCGGGCTCCCTTCCTGAGCACGGCGGAAAGCGCAGGTTAGACCTGCTCGGAGGGACGGGTCTCCCCTCTCCTCCCTCATACGGCCTGGAAACGCTGGAGTTTTGTAAGGTAATGCACGAGGCCATCAACTCTCCCGTCCTGTAGGTAAAGCGTCTTTTCCCCTAGGGTTTATGGCAGGCACATTACTCCATAAAACAGTTTCTTACTGGCTTTGCTTTCCCCTGCATGGGGAAAATATTCTCCTACTATTACTATTATTATTTTTATCCTGAAAGTAAGCCATCCCCAGGTGATGATAAATCACATTTCAAGCTAAAAGGTAACCCAGCTCAAAATCCACGGCAGAGGTGAGCCTGCGCACAGCAATATTTTGCAAATTTGGTAATTTATGCTATAAATTTCATCGCTTTCAGCAGAAACCGCTTGCCCCCCGTTGGGCGGCCGAGCCCCTGCAGTCGAGGACTGATGCAGGAGGCTACCAGGATCTCAAAATGACCAAAACCAGGGAAAACGGGGTGATTTCTCAAACGCAAAGCCAGGAGACACCCCATCAGCGGGGAATGAGAGACAAGACCGTTACCCGTGATCCTAAATTGCCTCTTGCAGCAAATCCGAGCAAAAAGGAGTAGAATAACAGCATGAACACGATCACCCCGTCCACAACAACAGATCAATGACCAGTTAAGGAAGCTGATGCTTCCATAAACACTGCCAGGGCCTCTCAGCATCTCCCCAAGACGGTTTGGTCGTGGCTCAGGTGCTGATAAACACTATTTTGTGGTTTACACGGCTTATTATTCGGCCTGTTTGCAAGCTCCTTACCTGGCCCTAAGTCTCTGAAACGTTTGTTCTGCTGCTTTGATACCAAGGACTCATCCCGCGTTGCCCAGCTGGGCACGGGAACAGCCTCCAGCACCGCGAGCGCAAGGTGCTTCCCATGTGGGACGTAACGGGGCAAGACGGCTGCATCACCCCAAAATGAGAGCATTTCATGGGGAAAAATCAACATCAAAACCCAGAAATACATGAAGTATCCATATATTCCCGCAAGAGACAAAGCTGGGATTCTGGACACTGTCCCTGCCAGCAATGTGACTGCACGTCAGACAGAGCTGAGGATCAGAGATGTCACCAAGGTCCCAACGCTGGGGAGGAAAGGGGTGAAGCTCCTGCAAGGAGGCACCGCAGGGTCCACACAGGGGAGGTTTTTCCTGCCTCCACCAAGAGAAACAGACAGGGCAGAGGGCTCCAAAGCAGCTCTGCGCGGGCAATAAGCCAAGGGCACACATCTAACCCCACCTGTTGCAAATAACCGACGCTCTATTTTAGGAGAATATCCATTTCATGAAGCGCCAGGAGGCTCCTCGTGATCCAGCTGCCAGCAGCTAACAGACCTCTAGTGATTTCGATGCAAGGAGCTAGACTGACCCTCCAACCCCAACTCTGCATTTTGTCACATTATATTAAATATCAGGAAAGTCGGATTTCTAAAGGGTACAAAGGGAAGTCTTTCTGCACAGTCTTTTCTTGCACATTAACAAAGGGAACAGGCTCCAGCAAAGCTATGAGTAAAATAAGTAACGTGAACGGTTACTGCTGCCTTAGCGGTTTCAGAAGCTTTGCACACCTCGGGTTAACTCGAACACACCATTCCCTGTTTTGCTTTTCTGATGGTTCAAATGTAAGCATTTAGCATCTGTTTTCAAAAGCCAAACGAACTACATTTATTCCCTGTTTTCAAGACAGGGAAATACTGCAAAGCCAACACCAGCTTGACTTTAAGCAAGTTCTCCAGACAGTCACAACAACCACCTGGAAGAGACCCACTAAATTCAGCCAAGCACGTTCATGGTGACCACAAAGTCATGGATTATTTTTTCCTGATGCCCTTCTGAGGATGAGTTGCTCCTGGGATTTGCAGTACGAGCCCCAGCTGTAGCACAGAGCTGAAGTCCAGGATGTAGATCAGGAAAAACACCTTTCTGGTGCCTGATCCAAAGCAAATGATGTATCATAACTGGAGTTTCCACAGCATTGCAGGAAATTTATCATCCAAAAAAGTTGCAATTTTGATTCAGATTTGTTACTAAATAGCTATATAAGTATGTATGTACATACAGAGTTCTCTTCTGGTTTGTTTTAAGCAGAATTGAGAAAGAAAAGGCTTGGTGGTAGTTTTGCTAGGAGTTCACTATTTAGGACAACTGGCAAAGACTTTAAATCATTCTCTCGCCCTCAGCTGCCTTGTAAATATGAATACAAAATATTAACAGCATCTCGAGCAGCAGATCAATGGACTGAACATTACACTGACTTTCCTCAAATTTACAGGGGCAGTCAGGTCAATGCAGCTTTCCCCAAAGTCCTTGGGGATTCCTAAGTGAAGGTTTTGCCGTGCAATTTGGGGAAACCAAAGTTGCTGAAGCAAAGTTTTGCTTTCTTAATGTTAAGTCTTCACACCAGGTTATTCTGCATGGGGCCTTTCGATACGATAGGGACACAGGAAAAGTAGCTGCGTATTGGGTTTATTTACTTAGTCTGACATAGAAATCATGCTCTTGCATAGCTGGAGAAAATCAGGCTGAGCACCAGGATTACATGATACGTTAGAGAAGGGCCTAGGGAAGGCTTAGAGACAAAAATAAATGCCAGTGTAGAATCCATTAAACTGTAGATCAATGTCCAAATCTGGCATTTGCAAAGGAAACACATAAATAATGTATAAGTAATGGTGATGGATAAAAATGTGGGGATCCTCTCAACTGTTTATCTTGACTCATTTTGCAAAGTATTGCTGAAAATACAATGTGGGAAGGGAAACATAAAATAAACAAAATACCACGGCAATGGCAACATAAAGATAATGGGAAAAAAAACATGATTGATTTTGCTTTCAGATTTTGAAATATAGCTTCTAAAGAGATGTTCAAATATTTTTTCATACTGGCTGAGCTACACTTAAGCTCACGTGCAATCTCTTAAAACCTCACTTGTCAAAGAAGCCACTTATCAGCTGGTACTACACATTCATACCTGTTTTCAGCAAAAAAGTGTCATATGAAAGCAGAAGCTGATCAGGCTTATGTCAACATCTGAGGGTCCTCCTAATATTTTCCTTCTGAAATGTAATTTCTCTGTTAAGATCTCTGCCTAGGAAGCACCTAAAAGCGCTAAACAAAACGCTAAAGCGAACTTCTAAGTGCATAGAGGGTGTATAATAAATTCTAAGCTATTTAACTCGAGTAATGTTACGACCCAGACAAAGTCTCCCCTCTGTAATAACCCAGCCTTTACAGCTGACATCTTACTATCCTGTGGAAACCTCTGCATGGCCACGCATGGAGGAAGGCTTGAGGAATTTCCACGTTTATCTGCAACGAGCAGATGTCCACAAGGACGCTCGTCCCACGAGGCCAGGGCCCATCAGAAGTCCCACGGGAGAAGGCACAGGACAAAAGCAGCGGTTTCGCTCTCAACTAATCCAGAATTACACGGCACTTCCAAGAAGCTGCCCGCAAAGATCCCGGGAAATGCCCTGCATGGATCGAACAGCACAAGGAATTTTTCATTTGTTCATTTAATATATCATGAGCTTTGTGCATCGGATACTGCAATTACTTTTTCCTTGTACAAAGCCAGATTGGTTGATAGGAGCTACTGGCAAGCCCATAGTTAGCCAGATTAAATACATGTATTAAAATTTCTCCACCTCTTACTGCAGGAGCGATGGGTGACCCTGGCTCACATTATTCTCCCTCCTAGGAATGAAGGGAAACAAATTAAGCATTCTGGAGCTCTGATACGGAGGTGGAGTTGAACAACGGGGCTTTTCCTTTTTTATTAATCTTTCTACCGAAACGGCAAGTGAAGCTGTCAGGCCGCTGCTGCAGGCACGAGGCTGCTTCTGCATCAGCATTCAGGACGCAGCGGCACGATGTGGCAACCCTGTCAAACCTGAGCTCCGCTTCCTCCCCCTCGGCTCCTGGGTTTCTGCAAGCAGCAAGCGAGGGCCGTCCAAGCCTGAAAGGGCAGCTAGTTTTCTGGAGAGTTTTTCTTTTCTTTCCCAAGAAAAGACTCCCTTAAAAATGTGATTTCAGGTTGTTTCATGACTGCAACTGTCACTCTTTAATGAGGATTTTAAATGCATTTCCTGTCGAGACCCGACTTTATTGGCATTCTAGGACATCTCCGCACACATAAATTAGTAAATATTGGAGCGCTTGTTGAATTGCTTGCCCGTTCTTTCTCCAAAGGAAGAATCTTCATCCAAATATTGGATTTTGGCAACTAGCTGAGCATGTACAAACACAGGAGCTCAGCCCAGCCACACACCTGACTACCGAAGCCGCTTCAGCCTTTGTGAATCTCTAATCTCTTCCAGAAGAGAAACCCTGGAGAGATGCATTAATCACCGGCTTTTGATTAGGTTTATTTCCATTAAGATAAAGAGTGAAGAGGCTTTTCGTTGTTTTTAAAGATGTGTTTTTGTTTTGTTTATCTAGAAGCTGCAGAAGAGCTGTTATCCAGGCTTTAATAGATTATTAAAGTCTCCTTCAAGAATAGATTCATAATTTATAAGATGAGAGCAATTAGTAAACACATCCGATTTCCAAACACCGAGGTATTTTTCAGGAAGGACACGGATACTCCAGATTTGGAGATTATCACGCAGGGAACCAGCAATCAGGCAAACAACCTCTCACCCGCAGTGATGGAGCCAGCCATAAAGACATGAGATTTCTGCCTTCATTTCACACTTGTTAAGAACTGCAAGCTAAAACCTACTTCTATGCGGCATCTTCTGCACGTGGTTCCTGCGCTGGGCAGTATGCACAGCCCTACAGGAGACGGGAGCTTTGTGCTATGCCCAGCAGTTGTAACAACCAGACACACCTCAAACAAACCATCGTTCCAGGGTACAATGACGGTACCAGAAAGGTGAAGGAAAGGCGCTTTCCTCAATGTTCACAATCAGTCTTTCGATTACAGGTGAGTTTCCAGGGATTTTCTTTTCCTACTTTGAAAATTTCCGCAGGAAATTATTTCTTTCTTTTCGCAGAGCAAGGCTAGAAAACAAAAAGTTTCCTCTTCATATAAGAAATCTTAAAATCTTACAGATCCCCAAAGAAATGGTAATTTTATGAAAGGCAAAGATGAGGTGCAGGAAGGGATCAGAGCGGGAAGGGGAACCGAATGTGACCAGGAGCAGCGAAGGGCAGAACATCTATCACACTGCAAGGCCAATTACGGCAGCTGCAGTTCTGGCATCATCTAATTCCCAAATGCTTGAGTTTGCAATCTCGCTGCTTTATTTTTATATCATTTTGCTATTTTTTTTTAGCAGGAGTACATCAGGAAAAGCGTAATTCACTGTGTAAGATATAATTTCCTCTAATACTTATCCCCAGCAAATTACTGGACAAGCAATCTTTTGCCAATGGCTTAATTAGAGGAAACCTCTATATTTAATAATGCTCCTTAATGTACTGAACCCCACACAATAGGCTGGCGAAGGAGAGCGAGTAGAGTGGTTATTGTCATAGCAAAGGCTGGAAGAAAGGCTCGGTCATTAAAGTCATCACAGGAACAACGTTATTAACTAGCCCGGCATCATCCCGGAGTAGCTCCCAGCTGATTGACAATGATAAAATAATGCGGCGAGCTGACAAAGGGCCTTCTCTCCTCACCTGTTTTCATTAATACTCTTATTATCCTTTCCTGAAAGACAGCTTTTCAAGAGCTGTTACTAGGCTCAATATTAAATAAAATTAACCATGGCTGATTTTCAATTACGTCTTCTGAACCCTCCAAACCAACAGCGTTCACCAGCCCCAAGCTGGACAAGTCCAGTGGCCAGAGCCCCAAACGCTCCAGATCTGGTGCTAGAAGCAGCATTTCACAGGTAATAATGACCTGATGGTCTGTAAAATATACGGGAAGCTTCAGCTGCGCCGAGCTGGGACCTGCAGAGGTTAGATTATCCCGAGATCATTAAAGGAGACACTGTTTTTACTTAGCCCGTAATTGCTGAGCCTAAGCACACTCCTCATAACCAACAGGAAAATGAATTATTTAAGTGTCTTTCTTTTAACAAATAGTATTACCATTTTAATTATATATCCACTGCAATTTAGCTCCAAAACGCACCTTAGGATTTTGGAGAATTAAGTTTTGCCACTCTGGAGTCTTTACAAATTTCAGAGTATCGGCAGGACATAAATACACACATACAAATAATATGTATATATGTTTAAAAAAAAAGAAAAGAAAAAAGAAAAAGAAAAGATTGTGTGTGTGTTTCATTCCCGTAGGATTTCTTGTCTTCAGATACCTAAAACTGCACTCCATTGGTAGGTTGCTCACCGCACTGCTGTGAGAAAAGTGAAAAATCCTGGATAAAATGACAGCTTTTTACTCGGTTGAGCAAAGCCAGTTCTCATTCTCACAGCATCCAGCCTGACTTAAAGGCTAAACAGGCAGGTGTAACATCAGGTGAAGGATGCAAGCACCTGGGCTCCACAATATTAACTGAAAAACAACTTTTCTATTCAATTCTTTCACCGGTAGTATCCAGTGCTTTAGAGATCCAGCTGGGCAAAAAGAAGGTGGTAGGGCAGAGTATTTTACCCCTGGAGATGGAATGACAGTGTATACAAGAGTGTATATTCAGTATAGTCAGCACTACCTTCAAGCATCAATACTGTTAATTTCCTGAAGTTTGGTAAATCTGTGTAATACAAAACAAAATCTATCCCTAACGTCCCACGGCCTACGGATACCTCCTAATTTTGGTTAGTTCTACTCCATCCTCACCTCACGCAGCCTTAGGCAGAGTAGGGACAGTCTGATTTGCTTCAGCTCTTTCTCCCCATCTGACCTTGCCAGTCCACGAGCATTGGATGCTGAATTACAACGATACGAAGCACGGGACAGCTTTGGGACACGGGACAGGCTGTAACCCGCGCAGACCCCAATTACATTTGCATGTGGGAACGATCCAGACCTGTCACTGCGAGAGGTTTTGGCTTTGACTACTGCTGAGATGGAGCTTCAGCAAGAAGGCAACTGTCACCTGTCCACGATGTCTAAAAACCAGATTTTCTCTCATTTCACCTGACACTTGTTTGTGTGCCAGCACCGTCCTCCAGTTCAAGCTGCTCCCAGCTATTGACAGCAATTAATACACTATTCTCTCTGTCTCTCCGCTCTCCATCTATAGAAGGCAAAGTAGCAATATTTCCAATATTTTCCTTTTGCCACCTTTCCCCTCCTTCCCCCGGTACATTCAGGCTTTTCAGAAAAGCAAAAGGCCTGTGTCAATACCAAGTTCTTAACGCTGCAGAACGGAGCTCTTAACCGGAATGAGATTTCAAAGCCAAGAGTGTAACATAAATTATCAATAGTTACAGAAAAACTGCCCTGATCTTTGAAAGTCAGTGCTTCAAGCTTAGCAAAGGAAAGTGAGATGCTGCTCTTCCACATAACCATTTCTTTCTAATTATCCCTTAAAACAGAGCCTATCGTGATGCCAGCGCATCCTGTACCACAGATGTGAGCAAACCCGCCTTTCCCAATCTTGCCTTTTCCTTCGGGCTCTAGTGGTGCCTAACGAGTCAGGTTTAAGCTGCTTAGGAGCATCTAAACCACAGCAGTCGTTCCCTCTCTGAAGATGCAGTTGCTACCCATTCTCCAGTGGCTTCACCTCGCCACGGTGTTATGAGAACGGTTCAAGGGCTCCACGGGACTCCGATAACCCCAACAACTGGGTTCACAGCAGCCTTTGGGGACACAGCAAGGACCGCGGAGATGCGTCCTGGCAGCTGATGCTCTGCCTTCCGTGTGACACGATGATCTAAGGGATAACATCAGGTGGAGAAATTTCACTGGCCAGACCTTGGCCACTCTTGTTGGAAACACTAAACCAAAGTGCAGCTGAGAGCAGGAAGACACCAGGGGCTAAAACCTCCCATTCGTTCTCGTGCCATCTTGCACGCTGTTGCTGCCAACACCGCATCAAAACGCTTCTTCCTTTTCTGCTGGAGTCAACATTAACGCACGGGAAGCCGCAGAATTAACATACGCCCTTTCTGTTGCCTGTTCTTGATGAGATTTATGGCTAAAGCTGAGTCAATTAAAAGGGAACTCCAAAAAAAAGCGCAGCTCTACAGCAGAAACTCATCCCTCCTTCCCCAGAGACCAGGAAGTGTGTGGGGAAGATACCTGAGGCCAAATTTACCTAATTGTTCCACAGTAAATCCTTATGTTTAATCACAAGCCGCTTCAAAGGAACTCCCCATAGTTTTAATTAATTAGCTCCACGCTCCATTCCTGCACGGAACCAAGAACACTCCCCGACTGCCGTCCTTGCCAGCAAGGCCCCGTTCCTCACCGCGGGCTGCGCGGGGAGCCGGGCTGGCTGGAGCGGCCGGCGGGGCCGCGAAGGCGACGGCGCTGCCTCTTCCTCGCGGCAGCTGTTTTCCTTCCAGGAAAATTATTCCAGGATTAATTGGAACCGTACTGACAACACTGAAGGCGTCTTTTAATTTCAGCAATTACGTGGCACGTCGAGGAGAAGGAAACAAATTTCCTTTTGAAGGAGCAAGCAGGTTCAGGGCTGATTCGGGAAGCTCCTGAACTGCTGCGTAGGTTCAGCAGCGTCTCGGGGCGCCCCAAAGGCTTTGCCTTGAGCCAGGTGATCGCTCACAGTGCCCGCACCAGCTCTGCCCCATCACTGCCCTCTGCCTCCACATCCCCACAACCCAAGGAGCATCTTCGGGTAAAGTTTAGAGTCCTCCTCTGAGGCCAGCCTTATGCAAACCCTCCCGGCTGCCTTCTGCTTTGGAGGCAGCATCTCAGAGGGCCGCCACGGTGCAGACACCTGCTCCTGGCCCTTTCTTGTCTTGCCAACAGGCAACACGAAAAATGGTACAGAAAAACTGTCCAAGCCTCCTCGTTGCATGCTCTTTGCTGTCAACTGTGTGGAATCCAAACTCTCCGTGAGACTTTTCTTTCATGAAAAGTAAATCCAAAGCAGCCAAATGTCCTCTTAACCAGGGTGCATTTCCTTAATGCACAGATTCATTTGCAAGGGGCACCAGACTTCTAACCTTCGGATTCTCACTTCACTTCTACAGGAGAACTGCAGCTTTACCCCTTGGAAACTGGGAAAACAAACCACAGCACATGCCAAGGCGTTGGGTCCTTGTCAGCCTGGCTCCACCTGGAACATCCAAGCGGACAACAGAGTTTTCCTACGTATGAGGGTAGATGCAAATCAGCAGAGCCACGAGCTCTGCCTGGAAGCTCATCGGGTGCCTATGACCAGCTCTGGAAATGAGCATGGCACATCCAGCTCTCTGACCATCCTCAGCGCAGAAAATCAGGAGACAGGGACAGATGAGAAGCTGCTGATCAGCTGTCTCCTCTATAACCAAAACATCTTTCCTTGGCTTCCTGCTCCTGCCCCGATCCATCACATTTATGAACGCACAGAGACAAACTACCCAATGTGGAAGCTGTCACATAGGGTTTAGGAAGCGCAAAAAGAGATGGCAGAAAAAAATAACGCTACACCAGGCGTGTGTCCTCACCTTTTATAGTTATTAACTGACTGCCCTTCCTAGGCCCTGCTCCTCAGAGCATTAGCAGGAATTTCTCAGCTGACAGTGAATGCGCCCACCCAATGTTCCTCCTGCTCCAAGTGAACTTTTGTCCTCAGACTACGATACTTGGCTGATCAGCATCATTTCCACAACCTATATATAATATTGGATAGCCCTGGGGCACAGCTAAGAATGTAGGTCTTTACTGATGCTAATTTACACACACAGTCCCAAAAAACTCAGTGCAAGAGAAAGCGCAAAAGAGATAGCCAGGACAAAGAGGGAGGGTTAGGGTGCTGCCATATCGGTGGGCAAAAAGGGCAACATGACAAATCTTCCCTTCTAATCAACTTATTTACCTTCGCGAAAGCTCGCGATGACAAAGTACCTGATCTGGAGCAGCTTGGGAGCTGATATCCCTCAGCGCCCACCGCACTAAATTACCGCCTGGCCCTGCTGATGGAGATGGAGAGGGCTGATAGCGCTCCGTAACGCAGGATAAATGGTAATATCCACCGTGGCTTCCCACTCGGCAACCAGGCTGCGAGCACAGAGTGCTTAGATTGGGAAGTCAGTGCTATTAAAATAAAATGGTTTTCTTCCTTTTTTTTTTTTTTTATTCTCCCCTAAGGTGAACAATGGCTATAAAAAAGCCATATATTTCCTAATAAATACTAAACCGTGCTAGAATCAGATAACTGAGTTTATACTAAGTTCTAAAATGCGTTTTTTCTCCCCTTCAACAAATAGGCTTTCGGGTATCAATAAACACTGTGCACTTTATCATCATCCTGTGGGTTTCAGCTGACAAAAGGACTGTTTACGTTAGCGTCTTCGCTTCCAGCGCCTCCGTATCCTGCTGCCGCCCTTCCCTCTCTTTCCTCGCCTTTGCTGCCACTTTTGACACGAGGCACTTTGCTCCTTGGAGCTCCTCTGCTCCTTCCTGCCCTTTCTGCACACCGCAAACACGCACGGTCAGGAGCAGCGCTGTGGTCGAGGAGGCGAGAAAGATAATTCGGGTTTTGCCCAGGGCTTTGCTGGTGCCTATTAACGTAGGGCGAAAGCGAGAGCAGCAGTGAATCCCCTCAGTGAAGCACTATTAGGGGTCCCCTTCATCTAGCCAGGCATTATTTCCACGCTCCTCACCAATACATATGGTCCTTGGAAACCCTCTCTCTCCCATTCGGCTGGACACGGTCATCAAGTCCCGAAGTTAAGAGGACAGAGCCCGAAGGACAGACACGCAGCGGGAACACGCAAGCTCTGACGCAGCTTCACCCTCCCACACACTCTCCTTCCTCTTCATGGTCCGGGCTTGGCTGCCCCGAGATCAGCCCTGGGCAAAACACGGCAGGTTTGCCAGGGCTAGAGCAACTCTTATATATAAACCATAAAAAATTAGGGTTGAAAACAGCACACCGTGATAACACAGCATTTAGAGAAGCCAAGAGTAGAGACAGAGAGGATGCTGACACCAGCGCCAAGCGTCCAGGGCAGCTCACAGGGCCGTTCCTTCTGGCTCATGCCTGGTGCCCGCATTCCTCAAATGCCGCACATCCTCAGATGCATCTAAAAAGCATCGAGCATAAACGATGTCAGTGACTGACCGACCAGAAAAATGTAAATAAAAGAGCCCTAAATTGCATCATTTGAGTAAATATGTATTTATACAGTTTGGAGAGAAAAGCCTTGTTATTCAACTGTTGGACAGCGACATAGAAGCTGTTCTGGTTTATAATGCAAATCATGTAATTTAGGACACATATTATGTGTATTAAAAATGCAAAGTAAGATTCATATGAAATGTGGTTAATTCGCAGTAGCCACTTTTCAAAGTATAATTTCTCAGACATTTACATATTTTTTTCAGTGAAAAAATAAATTAAAGAGTATTTAGGAACATTTGCCATATCTCATTTGTTGGATCAAGATACTTTTGAGCTACAGAAACATGAAAATGGCCACATAAACTAGCAAATTACTAATCTCCTCCTTTTTTATCAAATATAAATTAAATATATGATTCTCAGATTTTGAATACTAAATATCCTTCGTTACCAACAATCTGATGTTGATTCAGTGCTACCGTCTCCTTTACCAGATTCTTCCCCCCAGAATAATGGTTACACTTAGAAGATAGAGGCACGGAATAGGTTGTCTGGGAAGAACATGCAGAAGGAGAGGTTTCAGTTCCTCTGAGCCCAGGGACCAAGTGGGACCAAGAGGCAGCTTGGACATCCCCGTTGGAGGGTCCCATTGGCACAGCAGGACTTGGGGTGTCTCCCAAGGGTGCTCAGCCTTTGCTGGGCTCTGCAGGTGCCCCCTGAGGAGCTCAATCCACACGATACGCTGGAGGGGCCCATTTTCCTCACAGCAACCTCAACAAGTCCCCAAGGACTGGTCTCCTGGAGAAGGGCTGCTTTTTGCCTCCCTCCTGATTTAACCCTTCCTTAGGATGAACGTTGGGATTTTTTCCAAGGAATTGGGAGGTTCGCTTGGCGCTCTGCTTGGGACAAACACCGCTGAGCTTTGCTGGATGTTGCGCACGTGTCCGGTGGATCGAGGAGAGCACGAGCTACGGGGTAATCAAAAGGCACTGAAGCAGCCTGCTAGCCACAGAGCACATAAAGGTGTCCAA
Organism: Crypturellus tataupa; assembly: GCA_034781795.1. NCBI lineage: Eukaryota > Metazoa > Chordata > Aves > Tinamiformes > Tinamidae > Crypturellus > Crypturellus tataupa. The sequence goes on along the minus strand of JAWLRI010000801.1, from coordinate 2,232,213 downwards.
GGAAAACGAAGGACAAACCGCAGAATACAGGAGGTTCTGCCTGCAGTACCACTCCGGGCCATCCAATACTTACATCATTTTCCATTGCCATAAAAATGCAAAATTGATTCATGCTATGAAGTTCAAAATGGAGATTTTATTTTGGGGTATTTTTCTCCTCCTTCCTTTTGCAGAAACTGTTCGCACCAGCTCACGCGAACAAGCCAGCAGCCAGGACTGAGCAGCCTGGCGGTGCCAAGCGATGCGAGGCAGCGAGCAACCCCAGGCAAGTCGTTCTGGCTCCTGCCCCAATTGCTCTCTCTCTAATCCCAAATCCCGCTGTACTCGCCGGGGAGCAAGCGAATCCACGGGCTGCAGCAGCGCGCGGATCATGCCCAGCCACACGCGGCAGCGCGCTTGGAGGTTATCACACAGAAAGCGTTATTTAAACATAACTACTTTATTATTTTCCCAGCAGCATGTCAAACAATAACCCTTGAAGTGGTGAAGTCAAGCCATGCTCTTTGTCAGATTAACCTTCCTAGAGGCCCGCTAAAATCAATTGTAAATGTTAGCACTGAAGGACCAGGCAGATAAAAAGCGGTTTCGATCCCCCCTACTAACTTCAAGTTTGCAAAACCAAGCCACAGCCCCTCTACAAATCAGATCTGAAAAATGCTGCTTGATTATTTTTTAAAGAGCTCAAACTAGGTCACCAAAAATAGAGCCTCTAATGGTCTAAATGTGGAAAATGACTACTCAAAATTAACAAGTTCCTGGGCTCCAGGACTGCACAAAGGCTTTTGGAGTAGATTGCTTGCAACCACAAAAACTGCATCCTCTGCCACACACAACAACCACCACAACAACACACAGCCTGCCAGATGCTAAGCGATCATTTTTGCAAAGTGGAAAGTCGTTTGCAGAAAAACATAAAGGAATTTTTATTCTTGGAAGATAATTCTCTGGTTTCTTTCCCCTTCATTAGGGAGCGCTTTACAGAGCCTGGCTCAGGGGCTGCGCTACCACAGAGCGGCTGCTCTCGAGCGGTTTGCGGGTGAGTGACAGGACACAACCCTCTGCCCTGGGAATAAATGACCCACCAGAAGGCTTAAGACGACAACGTTATAAAGTTGTATTAAGCAACAGGTGATACGGGGTGATCTGCCGAGTGCTCGAAAACACAGGTACAAACTAAATCCTTACCAACCGTGCGTGTTGGTCACCACACCACCGGCCACGTGAGAAGCTGGAAGGCACAGGAATGGTTTATTTCCAAAAATGGGACACAGCCAGCAACCTCTAAGAGCCCCAAATCACATGTCCAGATATACAGTTACATCCAGATGCTGTGAAACACCAGAAAAGGCTGGTGCTGGGGTTCACCTGTAAGCCTGGTACAGGGCACTGCAGCACCAAAACCCACAGCGCTTCCCTGAATCCCAGTCATGCACCTGGAAATCCTAAGGGATGGAGAATAGACCTCGACCTTGTTCCTAGGGGAAGAGGGTGGTCTGCCCTTGATGTGACAACCAACACGTCACCTCGGCTCTCTGCAGCACTGCCTTTGGCCCCGTGCTTGAAGCCAACATGACGTCTGAGGGAAGTAAAGCCCAGAGAAGACTTCATGCTACAGGGACCACCTCCGCCCCTCAGCATCCCCGAGATGGTGAAGTGCATCCAGGAGCTGAAGCCAGAGGCTTTCCTAGGTCTTTTGGCTCTGTTGCAACTGGATTTAATGCAGCAAAACTGTGCTATGGTCCCCCAAGCTTCTGCTGCACCAAGCTGTGAGAGCGTGGAAAAAATATACTTCTTGCTGCCTTCTCCCAAGGATCTTCCATCTTTTGAACAAATAATTTCATGGATAAAAGCAAGTTCTGCCACGTTCACAGAAACCCATCTGGGAAATACATGCAGGCCGCAGTGGTGAGCTGATTTGCTCCCATTTTGGGCACAAGCAAAGGTGGAAACACCAGGACGCTGAGGTGGTGCATGAGAGCCCACCCTGGCCAAAGGCTGGGTCAGCCCGTTTTGTCGTTACCATCTCGTCTGCAAAACCAGGATCTGTTCCATACCCGAGAGGCCGGCACAGGGACGAGACTCCTGCCTGCCCGGTGGGATCAGGGCTTTCCCACCGCCCCCGCTGTGAGCAGGAGGCTCCCGCGAGCATCAAGGCTGCTCTTGTTTGCTCAGGAGCGCACACAGGGCTCCTTTGGTTCACTCTGCATTTGGCTTTCGCTGTACATGCCCACTGCATTGCAGCTGGCACAGGAATGCTGCTTTCCTGCAGACGGACTGACCTTTACAAAGAAAAAAAAAGCTTTTTCTTTTCTATTCTTTTAAGTCTATTATTGAAGCCCAAGCCCTACGTCTGGGAGAAATGCATCTCTTCAGGTTCTCCACCTACACGCTGAACACCTTACTGCACTTGTCCTCTTGCATTAAGCTACGTGATGTGATGGAACAAGACATCGATAACAACATGATGTGAAGTGTAAAACAAAATGAGAAAGCTTGAAACATATCTTCCTCAAAAAAGGCTCTTTTTCTTTTGCTGAGAGCTCTCGAGGTACCGACCCACAGAAGGGTTTCCCGCCCCCGGGTAGGTGCACGAAAACCACCTCGCTAAGCACGGAGAAACTCAGTGCCCTCCCGCCTGGGGTTGGTCCAGACCACCCTGCGCATCAGCAGCTTTGCAGTCCCCGAAGGACAGGATTTGCTTTGTCTTTAATGCCCCTTTGCTGCTAGTCCACGTTGCAGTTTTGCATTTAACTAGGTCAGCAGAAATACCGAGTTATTAAAGTCACGTATATCCGCCCAGGCCTTTCTTCCCTCCTTGCTCCCTCCTGCCGCCTCCCGGCGCGTGGGAGGACGCGGCGTCCTGCCCGGCTCCGCAGGAACGCGCCGAGGCTCCACGTGATGCGTTTCCACCAAAAACGTCCATGGGCTCCGCAGAGCTGGGCCCGTGGGCCCCGTGCTCTCGCCCGTGCACATTGCTCCGCTGGCACCTGCTGTCCGCGCGCTCGGAGCGGTCGGCACAAACGCGGATGCGCTGGAAAGGAGCCAAGCCCGAGGGACAGCCCACCCGCTTCAGGGAGCCATCGCTGGCGTCACGAGCGCTGGCAGCCCCGCTGTGCCCCAGGGCCTCTCCAGCGTTTGGCAAAGCCGGTGCTTCTCAGTTCAGCTGACTGCGTCGTCTCCGTCGCCACGTGCAAGTTTTTACCCCCTGCTCCTGCGATGCCTCCTGGCCTGTGGAGGCTGCTCAGAGCGGCGGCGCAGGGAGAGCGGCGCGTTCCTGAGCCCCTTCCCACGGGAATACCCCGAGCAGCCCGGCTCGCGGCGAGGCAGAGCACGCGCTCCCGTAAGACAGTAAATAAATTAGCTTTTCCATCAATGTCTCCTGTTCCCCTGCAAAAACAACTCGCCTCCTGCAAGATCAACCACCCCTCTCCTCCCACACGCCATGGTTAACCCTCCTAGAATCCCATTTGCTCCACATTTTGCACCAAATCCATCCGAGCCAAGTATGGCGCGTGCTTAGGGGGAGGATGACGTGTTCAAGAGCAGGTCCCTTTAATGCATTCAAAGCCCAACACCTAAACACCAAAATACACCAATTTTTTAAATGTATGTTTGCTTTTTTAAGTGAAAAACACCTCAAAAAGAGGTAAATATATACCTAAAAAAAAAAAGAAAAAAATCCTCTACTACAGTTAGTTCATGTTGCTGTTACCACTTCATTCATGAACACCAAAAGGCTTCTGCTCCTCTTCAAAGCTTCCGCTCGTGTGTTTTTGCTGCAGGCTCCAATTTCTTTAATAAAAACAACAGCTAATTCGTTTTTGCTGCTGGACTGTTTGGAGCTTCATCTCTTACCAGGGACTAATTCTGGAGTTTTGCCATCATTTTGCCGTGCCTACAGTTTATCTGATTTTACTGACTGCCTTAATTAAAATGACTATGCACCACCATGCTAATTGATTTTGTGATAAGCTAATTAATAGTAATTAATTAATTTTGGAAGCCATTAGGCCTATGAAATGTTCTCCCAGCTGTCCCGGGCTGCCTCTTGGCACCCATGCCCTAGGGCAGAAGAGGCAAAAGGCCTCTGAGGGCGGCCACGTATTCCTAAATATTCCTAAATATTCCCCAAACCGTCCTGCATGACGGAAAGAGGTGAGAGTGGGAAGAAGCTTGGCATGAGACTTCCCAAATTGGACTAAAATAATTAAAATATTATCATGGAGAGAGCAACGCCGGGCTTTGCTGGAGGTCCTCGCCAGGATGAGTGGCACTGGGGACCCTTCGAAAGGGGCTGCTCCCTTTGCAAACCCGTTTCCAGAAAGTGCTGTGCAACTCGACATTTTGTGGTTTCCATCCTTAAAAGGGGCCTTAGTTGAAAAATGTAACTAGACATTCACATACATCTTCATGAATCACAGCAGCGCGCTTGAGTCACGCTCGCACGCTGAGCCAAGTTCTAAGGGCATGTGAATAAGGCTCAGAAAAGTGTTTGTATACTTAACAGTCACGTGAGTTTCAGCGCATCTCCCCTTGGTAACTCATCCCACAAGCGTAATTTCCCTTTCACAATGGAGGGAAACTGTTTCAAAAAGCAGTTTCGGTCAACCAGGGAGAAAGCAGGAGTGATGAGGGAGGGCGCTTTCACAGGGACACGCGCGACTAAAGGCCCCACACAAACAAAACGCAGCAAAATACCCAGCCCAACAGTTGGTTGGCAGCTCTCAGTATGGGACACGTTTCTCTGAAACGCAGGAGATGGCAAACCCTTTAAAACACCAAACGCGTGTGGAGAATATCAAATCGCTCATGAGCAATTTGCTAACCGCATCAGGGACTGAAATCTCCAAATCATTAGGGAATGATCATTAGAAATAAGCAAGTGCTTAAATTCCACTTTACTTAGCATAGTACTTAAGCCTGTACTTAAGTCCCATGAACCAAAGAACCCTGCCCGCGTGCGCGACATTAAATAAACGCTGAAAGCTCTGCTGAAACAGCCCACCGCAGGCGGAGATGAACGGCTGACATGACTGCAAGTTGGGTTTACAGTTTTGATCAGTGAAGATAAAGAGCAACACGGTGACAAATCAGCGCAGAAAACAAGATAACGCACAAAAAAGTGGCATTAAAGAGACAAAAGTGCTGGACAAATTCCCTGGGGATCTACAAGTCCATCTCCTGCACGTCTCCCTTGAGGACTAGACGCAGTTCAGGGTGTCCCTGTGCAGACCAGGGATCTCGTGCAGCATTTCACCTTACAAAGCCATTTCCAACAGCAGGTTGAAAGCATCAAGGCTTTTTGCTCTGGAAAATACACGTCCTCTAATAAAACAAGCACTAAAGCTTGTCGCAAGGCAAATATTCATTTTGAATAGTTTAAGAAAAGTGTATTACAGCCCACAACTCGCACTGACAACTTCTTGGCAAAAGGGCTACACTGAAAAAGTATCCTGCCCACGTAAACCAAGAGAGACCAACAGAGAGAGCCTACAGTTTTCCAGAAGCGCCTCGAGTCGTCTCTCACTGCGGTCTTTAACTTCAGGCGATGCTTCAGGTCACCAGCACCGGCCGAGGGAACCGTCTACTGACTGCAGGTCCTGGCAAACACCTCAGCTACTGCATTTGCTCCCTCAGTTTCCTTTCTGGATTTTTAAAAAAATCTACTAAAAGAAGAAAGCTCCCAAAGATTTTGATACTAAGCACTCAAGGCTGTCTACCTGTGTAGTTATAGCACAGATTCTTTGCACCCTTTTTCTCTGATAGTTAAAAAACAGACAAACCCAACCAACCACCACCACCAGCTTTACAGGTCTGGCACAGACTCAAAGCCAAAGTTGATCAGAAAAAAACCCAAAACACTTCTGAGTCCAAAATACAGTAACTAAGCCAGTCCTGCAAACTTTTTTGTGGCCATAGTCTCCCCCCAGGTCATGAAACTCACTGGAGAAGCTTCAGCTTCTTGTATTGTCTTAATAAACATCCAGAGGCCTCCAGGTCCGAACCTCTCGGGAGGGCTGTGGCAGAGCAATCCATGCCAAGCTACATGCAGAAGCAGAGCCAGGTTCGTTTGTACCAATTTGTTGTCACCGTTTTATTGTCACGACTCCTGACCTCGGCCTGTCTCGATGGACCAAGCTGCTACTGACACCGCTCCGTCCATCCTGCTCCTGGGTCTTGCCCTAATGCCCGGAGACGCTTCCCCGTTCCATGCCGAGGTGACGGCAGGGATCCTGATCCTGTGCTCTCGCGCTCCTGCCATCTTTCAAGGAATTACTAATTCCTAAAACAGTAATATCACAAGAGTGGGAAAAACAGCGTTCCGCACCCCGCTGCTAAATTCTGGAGAAAACAGCGTTGCAAAAGGCATCTCCCGTGCAAGCAAAAAAGGCCCTAATCCAACTTGACCAGAAACACAAATGATGCATGTGCTAAAAATAATGGAAAAAATAATTTTTCAAATGAAAGTCGCTTCCCCTCCCCACGCTCTGGCTCCACTTTTGGGACTCATTGCTGATGCCTGAGTCTCACCTACACGTTGAATGCTCACGCAATTCTCTGAATAAAAAAGAAAAAGGAAAACCCTGGAGCTACTAATATAAACACATTTTGCTTGGACTAATTTCCTGAAAAGGCAACCAAGCCCAAACAGTCATTTATTCTATTTTCAAAGTGCAGCATATCCTGGCAAATGTCAATGATTGACGGGATGGAGTTTTATAGAGGGTGAATGCAATATCCAACCACAGGAAAACACTCGCTGCCAGGAATACATCTGGTCAAAAAAAATGCCCGTTTTGAAAAGCAGCCCACAAAATTGTATGCCACAAAATTACGCAAGGAAAAGGGAACCAGGATTTTTTTTTAATGAAAAAGTACCCCTTGGACCAAAGGGGGGTTATAAGAACCACATTTTTTCGCAAATAGTTCAGTAAAAGTAGTTTGAGAGAAGAGCAACAAGGTAGATGGTCTTCGTCTTGGTCTTTAAAACCAAGAAAACATCAGTAACTTAAGGGCATAATTGCAAAAATTGAACGTTTTGCAGCAATCTCCAGCACACTAAACTTGATTTAAGCAAGGAATAATACTGTTTTTCCAAGGGTTTCTTCACCTCTTCCTTTTAAAGCCCTGAGGCAGCTAAAATCCTGCACAGGTTGGGCAGAAACCGAGTGGGGTCCCAGCCAACCGCACTCCCTTAAGCCACGCAAGATGTCTGTGGGAGACCCAAACCCAGGAAAAGTTTCCAGAATTCCCCCAAACTGCTAGCTGCAAACTATGCAGAAGGTTTTGTATTAAAGGAGAACAGCTCTGCCCGCACTACTGCATCTAAAAAGGGGCAAAAAAAAGTTGATTTGTGTGGTAAGCCGTTAAGTGCAGTGCTCATGGGCAGACTCCAGCACGCTATGGACGCGGTGACGTCCACGTGTCTTCGGTTCATGTGTCCCCCCATGCCAAAATCCTCTTCCTGTACAGGACAGGGGCTGGGGGCAGCGTTTTAATGCCCGTTTTTCAGTTTACAAGCCCCCGTATGTGTTTCATCAGGATCCTGTCGGGGGCAGAAACGGCTCCGCAGAGGGATAGCTCCGCCAGCCCGTGGGAAGTGGGCTCAAATCCGCAGGACCAAGAGCAGCAAACTCAAATCGAGGGAAATCAACGATGACAACAACAAGTCATAATAAAGCCAAGGTCCAGACTAGGAATAACCCCTGTACACCATTGCAAAGAACCAAGAAAAAGGTGTGGGGGGGTAAAAACAACCATTTCCAGCTTTAAAATGCTGGATCCAGCACGGACCCAAACCCTTCCTTGGCCTGGACGAAGCGCCCGCAAGCTGCTCGGTGCGGCCAAGGGTGACTCGGCTGCACCTCACCAAGAAAGTCAAACCCCAACGTCGCAGCACCCACATACTCCAACTTAAAAGGACGCAGACATTACAGAATTAACAGAGAGGTGCCAATCTAATTAAAATCAACGCGCGGATATCGCTAAACACCGCGGCAGCCTGATTAGCCGCTGTTTACAGTAGCTGCTTAAGCAAATTCTGGAGGAGCAGTAATTCAGATCCTGTCACTTGCCAGGGAGCGTTTTCTCACCTCCCAAACATTCTGGCAGCTCCAATATATCTTAATTCAACGTTTTAAAACACCCCGGCACCTGCTGCAGCACGATTCCTTTAAACTAGTGTTTTGTTAAGAAAACTGGAATTACGGGAGCAGTTGCTTCTTGGGGCATCACACGGGGGGACGCGGTTAGGAACAGGGGCCAGGGTTGTTTAAAGCCCCTCTCTGCTACTGCTTCAAACCACGCAGGGAGCCCCACGATGAGCAGAGACCCACTAAACCCAACGAGTCCCAGGAGAAGTGGCCCCACCAAGTCCCTCCTGCTCCCGCTCGGCCCATGGGCAGCACCGGGAGAGCAGGGACATCTGCCAGGGAACAACCACCCGCTAAGAACCCGCTCCCGGCAGAGCCCAGAGCCCTCGGGCGGGTGCTGCCCCTCCCCTGCCAGCAGCACAGCTGCTTTTTGGGTTTAGAAAGAGCTTTTTTGGTATCCAATTCACAGAGCTTTGCATTTCCCTTTTTCCTTTTTTTTTTTTTTTCTCTCCTCCAAATGTGAAAAGTGCTTTGTGAATGGGCCAGCTAAAATTATTTATAATGAGCTGATTTCCATAAAATTGGGCTAATTAATTTCCATGCTGCCTGATGAAAATTGCTAGCATCGGCTTTTTTCCCCCGCAGCCGAGGTCCCGCGGGCGGCTCCCACCCATCTGACACGGAGGAGGTCCAAGCTGCATCCTCGGGATGCGCAAAACAGCCTGCATGGAGCAGGGACTAACTGGGATTAGCCCAGGGAATAAACAGTCTGGGACATTTTATGGTGTACACGGGGGTCATAGCATGTTTTCTTCACGTAACAGCATATATTAATAAAGGGACATACTGCAAAGCTCTTTCCTCAAGAACTTGAAAATCAGGCAAAGCTATAGCCCAACTGAAGTATTTTTTCCCCCCAAAATCCATTTGGGAAACAAAATGTCTAACAAAAGGCCTAACAAAAAGACTTCTGATGCCCTTTAGAGGAGCCACCACTCCCCGCAAGCTGTTGGGACAAACAGACCTGCTGCAATAACTTCAAACCATTCCCCCTTGCAGGGTATTGCTGTTATCCCGTGTATTCCTGGCCGGAGCAGCGGCCTCTCCTCGTGCTGCCCGCACGGTGCGCGGCTCCGATGCAGCAGCTCCCACCGGCTGAGAAGCACCGGGAGCGGGAGGTCAAAGGGAAAATAAAGGAAAATTCACATCCCCAGCGCACTCGGACAAGAGAAACCTGCCTCCTCCACACCAAACATTTCCCCTTAGTGCCTAGATCGCCTCGCGATCCCGAGCAGAGCAAACCCCCACAACGGGCGCTTCACGTCTGAACACTGTTCAGCAGTAGATTAATGTAGCCAGCTAATTTTGCCTTAGGCTTATTAGCACAAATTAAATTTTGCGCTAATCAGATATGAAGTAGGTATGCAACGCAGAGACAAGTGATTTTCAGTGACTGCTGTAAAATCCAGTAACCGCATTTGCGAGAGACACGTAACTGGGGGGGAAATAAATAAATAAAGCAGACACCACGGTTAGGAGCAACCTCACGCTGGCCGTACCCCACTGGATCCTGCCTGAGCAATCTGCTGCCGACACATCCAAACGATGCACAGAAATTAGAGGGCAGATGTGGCAGCTTCTGCGGTGTTTGGGTTTCCCTCGTACCCTCCATCCTCCGTGCGAGGATCCAGAGCCGCCGAGTTCCCCCCTTGCAGCAGCCCAAGCGGCAGGCGCCGCAGGCTGTGCACGAGCCCGGCATCCCTTTTTCGCCCTCTTTCCTTTTTTAAGGCAGCCCAGATGGCACCCGCTGCTGTCAGCGACGCGCTTCTGCGCCCGCCTCCACTTCCCTCCGAGAGCGCCGGGCCCCTTCCCAAACGGAGCAGAAAGGCACAACCAAACACAAGGTAATTCCAACAGACCATTGGAAACCGCTGATCCTGTGTTTGGAAACACGGATTGGTGTCAAACCCACCACCCATCTGCAGGCCCATCACCCCCAGGTGGGCCGAGTGCAGCCCAGGCTCCGTCTCTGCCCGTCTATCTCAGCCTGGGCTTAACGCACATGCACAGGGCTGACACCTCTCCTTACACTCAATCCATCGTAAATATGGATTCTGGGATTACTGATATCAAAGCCAATACTTTTCTTGCAAGGAACAATCTTATCTGCATATTGTGTATATAATTACTGCATAGTAAAAACATATGCCACAGAAATACACACGCACACATAACAGCTAAAGCCTTGATACGCATCAAGCCAATCTCTCTTTCTGCTTCTATCCTTATAGAGGATTCCGCTGAAATATTAATTATCATTTCTCTGTCCCCAATGCGCCTGCATTTGTCTCAGCTCTACTGCCCGCTCACGACAGCTCAGGAGAAGGCAGTCAATAACCCTGTCCTGCTCTCCTCGGCCATCCGACAAACGACTCATACAAAAAGAAATTAAGAAGGTGCCTGGAGTTTGCGGGGGAAGGAAGATGTGAAGACGAGCTCTGCTGGGGGACGTTTTCCAGCAGGACTCCTCCAATTGCTTTCTTCCCTTCAGCAAGGCACAGACTCAGACCAGCTTTGGTGCCACCAAAGCCTGCACAGGGAGGGAATCAAGGCCTGGAAATGCATATAAATTTATATATATGCACACACACAAAGATATATAAAATTATACGTGTACATGCATGCACCCCTATGGGCAGGACCCCCCGATCGCCACGCACTAGGAATGGGCAAGGCGGGAGGAACCAAGGCGGGTGCCCGGCCGGTGCCCCGGGCAGTCCCGGGCGCGCAAGCCGTGTCCTTCAATATTTAACTTCTTCACTCTTTGTTCTCGGCCTCAAGTTGAACAATACGTTAATTACCTGATGAAGCATTATAATTACTCTAACAGCTCTGCTCTTAGTTATAATTACTGCATCAACACTTTCTTTTTCATATGCTTCAATCTATACCTATTACATTGTCGTGATGAAGACACATTAACATTATAATACCGTATAATTAGCTGATGAGCAATTAAATTATTCCACTGCTCTTGTTCCTCTTTGCCAAGAGGTTGCTTTCCAAGCGCTATTATCTTCCTTTCCTCGCATTTGCTTCAGAGGTTGTTTTTCTCTCCATTTTTTAAAAATAAAAGACCTCGGATGCGTTATGCACACAATTTCATTTAAAATTCCCAAGGAGTATTGTCGTTAAGGTCTGAGGAGAAGATAATTTGTGTAAAGTGTTTTAAACTTCTATCCTCTTGAGTTAAAACAGGTTGGGCTTTTTCGTGTCTTATTTTTTTTTTTCTTTAAATACCACTTTGTGCCCGCGCTGCTTATTTCCCAGTGTTGCTCCCCACTGTTTGCACATGGCCTCAAGTCGCTCAGCGGGGGAGCCCTTCACAGATGAAACGAAGGGGAGGGTTAAAAGGATGCGACTCGGTGAGACTCGCGCACGGCGGCCAGATGTCTTATTGCCTTGGAAAGAAGCAAAACGAGGGATGGGGGGGGGGGCAAGAAAAACACAGCTCATCCTCATGTGGATTTGGTTGTGTGCAGAACACTTAAAAACTGAAAGCAAAACAATCTACCAGCTGCAAAACCTGAAAAGCTTAAGCACGAGCATTCTTAAAGCACCAAAAAAGCAGCAACATGTATTTACTCACATTCTTTCATCAAAACCCACTCCAGTAAGGTTTTGGTGAGCAAAATATTTATTCAAGGAACTTCAGAAAGCATTTTTGGTAGAACAGATTTTTTTTTTTAAGTGCTAATAAAAAATAGCACAGCAACACAGGCTGCAGGAAGCAAGAGACGGAGAGGGAAGAGCAGGTCCTGCTCAGGGCACCTCACTGGAGCTCCTGTGCTACCTTTACTACCATCAAGCTTCATTTCTGCTCTTCTTAAAGCACTCTAACTACTACTATAATCTAAAAGATGTTTTTGCAGCTCGTTTCAGCACAGGAAAAAAAGAGAAAGAGGAAAAGAAGCAGAGTGAGCAGGAATTTCATGAGCCCCTTATATTGCAACCCCAAGTCCCAGCTCAAGGTCGTGCTGCTCAGAGCAACCGAAGCCCAAACCAAATTGCTCAGAAGCCATCGCTGCCTTCTGCAAACGCGGTGGTCGCCTTAAGAACAGTCTTTCTCAACTGGCAGCACTGCTGCTCCGGGGCAGCTGGTGGGCACCTCCTTCTGCCTCTCCCGCTGACGACATGGCATCGCGCCCTCCCAAACTGCTCCTGCGCTCGGAGGAGCCGAGATGCGGGCCGTGGCAGATGGCCCCCGGCGCGTCATGCTGGGGCCGTCTCGATGGCCCGTGCTGGAGGTGCCCGCAACGCCCTGTGGAGACACGTCCCTGCGGCCGCCAAGGTGGCAGATGGAGAGCGGGGCTGGCCGCCCAGACGCCTCCCCGTTGGGCGACACAGGGTTCGGGCTGCAGCTGCCAAGGACGGCGGCTTCAGCCCGAAGGGTGGCCCAGACCAGGCCAGGGAAGGGCTGGGGCCGCCTCGTGCTCCGCGGATGCTGCTGTTGGGATGCGCGGCTGGAGGCAACCGCACGCGGCACCAGTGCGTGGCGAAGCTCAACCACGGCCGGCTGCCCAAACCCCAGCAATTTCCACGTCAAAACACTCGTCTGCAAGATGAGCTTAAAAATACCTGTCTTCCAAACCCACTTCTTAAGCAAAAATAATAAAACTAAGAGTACTGAAAAAAAACATCACGACTCAAAACCATCGCTGAAAGCAAAGCATCGCGGGCACCCTCCTCCCGGCCCCTCCGAGCCCCAGCTTCCAAGAGGAACAGGGATGAGGGATCCCTGCAGGAGCAGTGCCCAGCTTGCCTCGCTGCAGGGAGCTTAGGGACAAGGCTCTGAGCGAAGCACTCGCCCACCAAGGTCAACACCAGGGCGCTTGGCTCTCTGCAGGCACCGAGAAAATCAGACCAGGCGCTGTTGAGCCCAACGCCAGGATAATTTATATTTTCTCTGTTTAAACAACCGCCAGCTTTTGCGCAGAAAGCACCGTACTTGAGGTAAGCACCTTACTTTTAATTCCCTCCTTACCTAGTGTGTCAAGTGTTTTCTGGTGGCTGAGCCGACTCCCACGTCTCCTCTGCAGCACAACCTCTCATTCCGCCCAACGCCACAGCTGCGAAACGAAGCTCTCGAGCGCGCGCGCGCTTCTCAATGCGGCACCTTCATTTCTGCCGCTTCCACCTGCCTTCCCCGCCTGAAGAGCAGCTCTCGAGAAGCACTGACCAGCGGCGGGCCGGTAATTGAAAACTGCATAGCAGAAAACCAAGCGCCAACAGATTGCGCCTCAGACTGCAGAGCACCGGGAAATTCCTGAAATGGGAAAATATCTCCCCAAGAAGAGAGGAACGCTGTCTTGCACACACACACGTGCTTTTGCAGAGGCAAAGGAGGGTCCTGTTAGTAAAATCGTGCTCATCACCCACGCCAGAGGGAGAAAACACTCAAGTTTCCACCAAAACATTGCCTAAGCCATCAGGAATGCATTATGTTGAAAAATGGCCGACCAGATAATACTGTGTTTTAAGTTGCAATGTGAAAAGGTGCATCTGTAAGACTGCGGCTACACTTAAATAAATAAATAAATTAAAGAAGCCTCATGTTTGAATCCATCCCTTCCAAGGGTTTTCTGACAACAAAGCTCAAAGTTTGAGAAAACCCCAGCCCAGAGCTGCATAGAAAGAACCAGAAAAGCGAAACGTTTCCACGCGCAAATCTCAGCTCAGATGTGGGACGAACGAGGGATTGGCAGAGCGGGGAGATCCCTCAGGAACAGCACAGACCCTGCAACACAACAGCCCTCTCGCGGCCCTGCTCTCCCATGCGCGCTGGGTCAGCCAGGGACGTCCTTTGAACCCTCCAGACGTTGCACACGGTGGTTAAGGGGCTCCAAAATCCACGCTCTTGCACCTCTGCGCCGGTGTCTTTTACCACCCGCTCTAGGTGCGGATACAGAGCACTCTCATCCTACCTTTCTAGGGGGTCTAACTGCTCTTTCCGTTATTGAGGCCATTCCTAACGCCACACGCTGCATCAAGGCAGCCTCTCAATTCAGTCTCCTGTCCGTCTTCCTCAGTTAATACAAGGAGAGCGAGAAGGAAGGGGAAGGCTGCAGCTGGTGCTCAACACGCTCGATGCTGAGCCGAGCTCTGCGGGACCTTTCGAGGCCCAAGCGGCCCGAGATGGCACCACAAGGACGGGGCTGAGCGTGGAGCAGCCGACAAACCAAGGAGGACACAGCAAGTGCCAGAGATGCCTCCAGCCCCTGCGGGTGCGTCGAGCTCTCGGCACGGCCGCCCGTCTACGTACGCCCGGCTCCGCTGTGACAGATAGGGCCAGAAGGAAGATGAAAGAGAGCCAGGCGCGCATCTCTGATCTCACTGTCTTCCTGAGACACTCCATCCTCCGAGATAAGACAAGATCAGCAGCAAAGCTATTCATAACCCAAACACAACGGCCCCATCCATTACCTGGCGTTCGACGGCTCACTGGGCAGAGACGTGGTTGTGTTTTTGTAAAACCTCTACTAAGCTCAGAGCAGCTGAAACGCAAGAGGCTAAACAATTCATCGTTATATACGTTTTTGCTATCAATTAGTCAGCTGTTAACAAGGTTTTCTCTGTCTATGCTTGCTCTAAGACCTCCTAAACAGCAAATTAGTTAACATCATTAGGAAAATATTCTTAATACTCAACTGATGATAAAACTTCACTTATGGATCACTTAATAGAGCTGGTCCCTTTCTCACCAGCTGGATCTCAAGGCACCACTGAAGCTGGGAAGCTGCATCTCTGAGGAGACAACGTCCCATTCCACCCAAGCCCTTGTAAGCACCCGTAGCCTGACAGCCCCCACTCCTCACTGGTGCTTCACCATCACGTCACTGTCGTGCTGTGGGTCACAGCACCCCTCTCCCTCCTGGCACTTGGCAGGAGTCACAATTTTCCATGAAGAGGATCATCAGCTCATGGTGAAACTCTTGAGTTGGCCATCAGCGTTGTGCTTGGGCAGCACCAAGGCCAAAGGCAGCAGAGATGCCCATGGCGAGCGGCCAAGTCAGGCTAGAAGAGCCCCCAAAGAGTGAAAACTCATTGCAAGCCCCAAGGCAGAGCTGGATGGAAACCATGCACATGTGGGGAGCGCAGGAAAAGGTATCTGTAACTCACAGGTCAATGAGACCTGAAAAGCAGCAGCTTACTTGGGAGAGTCCTGCATGACCCCTTCTCCACCAGCCAAGGCACTTGCCCAGCTGCTCCGAGGGCACCCGGACAACTGTCCCAGTGGCCACAGATAGGCAAGTTTTGGTACACGGGTTGACTGCTCTTTGCCACAGCTTGACTGACAGCTTGCAGACACTACAGAGAGAATTAATGCGCTTAAAAGTGCCACAATAATCACAATATATTTACATTTTTTCTGACACATTAGTCAAACATTTATCATTCCTTAAGATGCAGCTATGATACTTTGTCTAAACTGTCATGAGTCACAATGTAATTACATGGTAATCATATGGCAATTAATTTATATGATATTCATTTGAAATCGAGAAGAATTAGGCTTGTGATGGCGTGGAGAATTAACACACACCAGACAAGGAATGGAAATTAAGCCACTGAAGGAAAAAAAAAGAAAATAAATGTTAAAGACCAGTGTTTAAACAGATTGCTTCAAGCTTTAGGGAAAAGCTGTAAAAATAAACCGACAAATTCTGAGTTTCTTTCAGAGAAAGTTTCTCCAGAGGTTTTTTATTTCACTTCAACCCCCTCCACCCGTGCCCAAAGACTCCTCCATCCTCCTCCCTGCTCCCTTGTGGCACAACCTGCATCCAAGCTTCTCCCCAGGCCACCCGTTGTCTCTGGTGACCAGGGACTTTTGCGCTATTTGCTCACTGTTTCCCATCTGAAAAGCAAAATCATAAACATCTGCTGAGACCAGCTAAGACACCGGTGCATTCTGATGCCCTTTGGAGTTGGGGTCTGCCACGTCCGGGGCTCCCCTGGCCCCAGAGATCTTCATCCCTGCAGCCTCTCTTCACAGCAGCGAGTAAACACTCAAAAGTGAAAACTCATGTCCAAGGAAAATTGAATTACTCCGTTTGCAGCTTCCCTTTAAAAGTGACAATAACTAACAGCTCCAGCTGACCTCGCTCCTGTCCAGCGGGCAGGCTGTGTTCATCCTGCAAGGACGCCGCACGCTGTGGTCACCTGCCGGGCTCTGCCCCGGGAAGCAGCACAGGAGCCGCGTTTGATACCCGCCCGGCGCGCCGCAACCGCGATGCAAAGCAGCGCTGAAATCACACCATTACTGCATTCATTAGACTTCACACATTCCCATTCAGTGGCCTTACTGCTTTTCAGAACAGTCGGTCACCCAAAAAACACCACGTGGAAGAGCTTTTGCACCACGGGATACGTCAGCATCAACGTTCAGCTCAGGCCATTGACGCCGAGAAACCCCCCAGAAAATGAAGTTTCACTGCTGCTCTGCCCAGCCTGTCCAAAAAGGCATCTTCAGGACTCACCAAAACCAGATCCGTCTTAATCCCGCTGCAGATGCCCCAAACAGTCTGCGCTGCCGACGCTTGATGGAAACCGCTTTAATGGACTATAAATTCTGCCATCTCGACTAAACTTGCTCCGGGCTGCAGCTAAATATGGCAAAGAATGACTATTTGTACGTAAATAAATTATTCTTCTATGGGTGAAGCCAGTCAGGGTGGGAGACGGGGTCCAGTTCAATTAGTGCTTCCATGACAGTAATGAGAAAAATACTCTAGCACGACCTGTTGTAAATCTAAGAGAAAAGGCTCCAGCAGGGATTTAGTAATTCCGGGGCTAATTGTGCATAATTAAACAATGTAACGGCACCATTTACAATAATTCCAATGAACTTCAATGATATACAAATTTACTAATTTTATTACAGCATCTGCGCGTCTTTGTTTTGTTTCATTTTTTATATTTCTTACGAAGGCAAAGAGCTCTTTTCAGTATGAGAACTAACCTGCATCTTTATGAGTAACTTGTTTTTCCTCAAATTTTAACCCCACAAAGAGGAGGCAGATTTGATAAAACACCATGGGAAAAATCTATCCTTATTAGGTTGCAGAAAATATTCTGCGCTGATATGTTTATTCTTTGAAAAAAGAAAATCAATTTTTGGTTGGCCAGAGTAAACTGAGTATTAATCTTGAATTTGGCAAATAACTCCAGGTAGGGAGGGGAAGGAAAAAAATACACTCGAAAAATAAACTGAGACACAGTTTTGCAGTTTAGCAGCATGTAATATTTGAAGCAAAGTGAGAACACACTTGCTTTGGGGTGAAGGTTTTCAGTTATCGTGCAGCAAAAGGTGCATTGCTGCCACGGGGATAAGCCCACGCTGTGGCTGGACGTGGAGCGGGTGGGAGGCGAGACCCGGTGGAGGACCACGCGTTACCGTGATGCTCTCCAGCAGCGACGCAGCTCAGGCTCCGTTAAAAAGCTCCCGAACGAAACCCAAGGTGCTTTGGGCACCGCGAGGGCCCACGCGGTGACAGCGGGGGCTAGGAGAAACCCCAGCCCCGAGCAGCCCCACCAACCAGCCCGGAGACCTCCGCGCCGCGGTGGCACCCTGAGACGCGTCTCCAGGACAGAACTGAAGACTCTTATGCAAGGGAACAACAGCAGCGTTTGCTGGCAGCTTGCTCTCCACAGAAGCGCAGATGAAGGCCTCCTTATTTTCCTTCTGGGAAGCCCCTGCAAAGCCAACACAACAGGATTCATCACTGGCAATTAAGGTCCCGCGGATGCTGTCTGCGGCAGGTCCACAAAACATCTGCATCGGCTATAAATTCATTGCTCGATACAGTTCTAAGGTCTCAGGGAAACTCTTTTTTTAATTGCTTAAGGAGCTGTCAGCTCCAGGCTCTTCATGGTGATGCTAATAGCTACAGGCGGCAGTCAGTGTAAAATTGCCAGCTGCTTCACCTAGCAAAACTCCAGCTTAGACCTAATGGGACGTCGTGTCTTAGCTCCGGAGAGGTGGGAATCGCATCCCGGTGCTGGGGCCAGGGCTGTAAAGGAGGCTCGAGCTGCACAAGGGTCTCCGGCAGCAAGGCCAAAAGCAGGAGCAGCAGGGCAGGGAGGCTCCCAGGCGCGCTCCTTCAGCAGCTCGCTCTGACCTGCATCGATTACACAGCCCGAGTTTCACAAAACTCGTCAAAACTAGGAGAAAAGAAACAAGAAAAAGAAGGAAAAAATACAGAGTTTTGTTCTGACCCGCAGGACCTTGCTGCCCTGTTCAGGCAGGCGCGGAGGGGCCGCTGGGAGCGGCGGGGCAGGATGGGGACCAAGATTTCTCATTTGTCTTGGGGACAGCAGCGGCCAGAAACGGCTTTTTTGGCAGGTGGAGAAGACCGTACAGAAACAATTCCTTTGCAGTGACACGGTTTTCTTTCCCATAAAGAGCACTGCTTGTCGACAGGCTGTACCCACACGTTTCCATACGATGAGTTTAGAGGGATTTTGGTGCTACCCAGATAGGGCCAAATTTAGGCAATGCCATAAATAAATGCCGTTTTAACCACCTTCTATTCCTTTATAAGCATTTTACTGCTAAAATACTTCATTATATCCTCATGGAGAGAGCTAGCTCAAGGAGTGACTCCTCAAGCCCCACGACAGTATTTTAAAAATGACAGAAATCTGAGACCTGACAAGGCGTGTTTTATCAAGACTGCTCCTCACCACAGAGATGTTTTGTGGTTGATCATTCGGTGGATTTGAAAGGACTCTGCTAACATCTTCTGTTTCCTGAAAACATTATTCCACAGTTTTACACAGACAGCCATTAATTTCCTGATAGCCATTGCAGATTTTCCTTTCCTCGGCCTTCGCTCCACACTCTGAAGGATGAACTGACGTTACTGCTCCCGAGGTGTGTATTACACAGGGTTGTTGCTCTTGATTTATAGCAGTGGGGTGGCTTAGGCCTCGCCATTCCTTTCATTCCTCCCTGCCTTCTGGCCCTTTCTGGAATGTAAGCCAATAAATCCAGGTTTGGGGGATTTTGCTTTCTGAAGTCACGTGCCAAACACAAGACAACTTCCCACCCGTAACCTAGTGATGCTGCTATCAAAAGGCCTTGGAGCAACATCCCACGTCTCGGGCTTCCTCGTTTAGTGTACCTGTAACTATGCATTTTGATAGGTTTCTTGGTTGATGCTTTGCAGATGGCCCAGGGGCCTTGTGACCACAGGATCAAGTTTTTCAGGGATGCGCTTCCATAATCACCACAATTATCCAGGACGATAAAACAAGTTACAAATATTTTATTGCTACTGATTTGGCACTTAGGATCTGCCTCAATCTCAAAGCCTCAGAAACCAAGATGAGTCACAGGGCTGGGCTCAGGCCACCATTCAAGCTCTTGGACCAAACGGATCTTGGATCTCATCCCGCTCGGCCACGTCCTTCTCCTCCTGTTCAAACTGAATGACACTTTCACAGCCCCCTGTCTGCATCCTGGGCTTAGGGTTGTTTTCTTAAAGTATGAGCATCAACTCCCTCAAAAAATACAGTTTTGGTATCATCTTTTTCTAGTGCATGTCGTTAAGCTGTCACTATTATCCTTCCTAGCCCAAAATGCAGGTTTGTCAAGATCACTGTGCTATTTCTACTTCTGCTTTTGACAGGCACAAGTTCCCTGTGCTCAGGTCGCACCTCAAAGCACTTCACTGCTCGCTCCTCTCTGCTAGAACTATTCACTGCCAAAGGGACCAAGGCAACATCACCAGAAATTCAGCGCTCAGCAAATGCTACTCGCCTCCTGCCTAACCTCAGGCACGAGTATCAGAAGTCAATGGGACCGTTCGCACATCGTCCCCCGCGCAAGCGCTCCGTTGTACCAGATCCTCGTTGTTTGAACCCAAAAATCCTCCGTTCAACCTCCTGGGGACAACATCTTACACCAGGGATGTCTCACCCTACTCGACTGCAGTCTCCCAAGGTGAGGAGGCCTTGTCTTTGGCCCAGCTTTTTTAAGTGCTTTGGCCCAGCACTTTTGAGTGCAATTCAAGGCCGCTGATCCCGCACCATAAATCAGGGCACTGCAGTGCACAGTTATGCTGAATTTTGTTTTAATCCATAATAAGAAGGGATTGGCGTGGGGGAGGACTAGAGGGGGAAAAAAGACAGCCAGCCCTAGCAATTTATTCCTTAAATACTCATAGAAACACAAAAACGTCACTCAAAGCAACGTGCAAGAGGCTTCTCCATATCACCGACTGCTTCCCCACATCCACATATAGACCCGTATTTATGTATACCTGACTGTGCCTCCCCTGACTTCTAACAACCATCTCCATTCCTCAAAAAGGCTTTGGGAGGGTGAGGGGACAAAAAAAGCCCCAGTGGCACCAGGGATTTCTCTGAGCCAAGTGTGTCTAAACAGAGTTGGAATTGAGGACTTCAGTGCAACTCCTACCTCAGGTGAAGGTCAGACTAGGAACCTCACTGCACTCCCCAGTTAGACCACAGCATGTGGAAATAACCTCTCTCTCTCATTTTCAGGAAAACTACTCGTTTGCTTTGTAAGCTAACAAATCCATTTATAATTTAAAAGTATTTGCAACTACTAAGGTTTTTGTTGGCTATTTACCTTTCCTGTTTGATTTAGCCTGACTCCAATTAGGCCAGCGCTTCCAAAGCAGAGGTGGGAGAGAAGTTTGTGTTTACAAGAGCGAGATCATTAACAGCATCAAGTGCTTGAAAGGGAAGGCCTAATTGGTATCATTTGCCTAGAGGCAGGATCAGCTTCTGAAAGAAACAACACCTAATTAAGGAGGTTTGCACTGTTTTATTTTTAATAATGATCTGCACCCGCTACAAGCTGTTTTATGGTACCTACCACAACAGGTTCTGGATTTGGGCTTAAACCCGCATGTATTACGAGCAGGAAGGCAGGAGCTGATGGAGAGGGAACTCTTCAAGGGGAAAGAGACAGGTTTTCCTGGCTGTGCTGCGAGGATGCTCAGCAGGGAGGACTGCAGACCGGGCCAGCGCCTTTCCCTACCACTGACATCCCCATGGGCTGCCTCAGCAATCCATGGAAAAGGAGGGGAAGAGGATGGCACACACGGAGCCACGGGGAGCAGAGAAAGAGACGGGGTCATTGGGGCCATCACCACCTCCCCGTGGTCTCCCGGGCATGGCAGAGGGCAGCTTTGGCCCCAGCCCCTAAGGCAGGAGTCCTGAGGCCGGCGAAGAGGATATTACCGATTTTGAGCATGTGCCGGGGTTTGAGTTCCTGTGAATAATTGAAGCGAGAGCCCTTTCATCTCGCTGCTGCTGAAGGGTTGGTATCACCGGCACGCACGCGAAGCAGACAGGCCGTGCTGGGCGGCTGGCGGGGAGCACAACGGGAGCGGACAGCAAAGAGCTAAGAGACAATTTAAAGAGACTCCTTAATCAGCCCGGACTTCCAATCTCCAGACCGCTCTCCTCGCTCCTGAAGGACGCGAAGGCTCCGCAACGTGGCACACGAGCTCCAAGGAGTGGGGAGGCAGCAGGCAGGACCCAGAGTAGGAATACGGCTCTGCTGGGGCCTCGTCCCAGGTCTCTGTGAGCGGTGGGTAGTGGGGAAAGGACCCCGCTAACCGGAGTGCCGGCTCGTGTATCACACAACAGATCAGCCACAAATTTCACATGAAGAAAACGCTGCAAGAGGGAGGCGACTCCCAGCAGCGCCGGGAGCCTGCGCCCACGCAGCACCTTGCAAACACGGCCCGCTACTTCCAACTGCGCCGTTCACACAAAACCCACCAAAAATAACTGCTAAATTAATGGGGCAATAGCTAATGCACACATATTTGGTAACGGCTTGGCAAATCCAGCTCGAGGATTAATTGTGTATTAATTCACTTCTGTGTTTGTTTTGCGGGAGCTGGGAGTTTAATTCGAGTGGAAGAGCAGCAGCTCGGAGCATTTTTAAGTCGCGTTTTCCATCAGCCAAAGCGGCGCTCGGGGCGCCCGGGGCCACGTGCCGGGTCCGTGTTGCTGGCAGGGCTCATGCAGGGACAGGGGTGGCACGAGCGGGGATGCTGGGGTCAGCGCTGCGCACGGAGGGCACACGAGCTTCCCCGCAGTTACTGTGCCCCGCGCAGAGCTCGGGGCAGCCGTAGGGATAAAAGCAGAGGGAGGGAGTGGAGGAGGATAAAGCAGAGTCAAAAGTTGCTTGAGGGGAGCTGGCCCCAGTGCCGGCTGCTGGGCTTTGGCCATGTCTTCAGAAATAAATAATGTGAATCGGTTAAGTAAAACCCAGCGACAAGACAACAATTTACTGGCTGTGAATTGTTAAAGACTGAGGATTAAGCTAACTCTCATTTACCAAATGTGTTTAACGGAACACGAGTGCTTGTAGATGACTGTTTTGTGGTATACTAATTGTGCGCTTCATTGAGGAAATTGAATACACAGACACTATTAAGAAACGCAAACAAGTCCAAGGCGCAACTGTCAGTCCTGCTGCATCAAACTGATCCAGGTTCCTGCGCCTGCTCGGAGCAGGGGGTCGCAACGCGGAGCAGTGATCTGCTCTCGGCATCACTGCCCAAATCCAAACAGGCATCGACACTCAGGGTCCTGCCTTGGTGAGAATCCAGACA
>JAWLRI010000801.1:2187208-2209360 GCA_034781795.1 Crypturellus tataupa | reverse complement strand
GATCTGCTCTCGGCATCACTGCCCAAATCCAAACAGGCATCGACACTCAGGGTCCTGCCTTGGTGAGAATCCAGACATGCATCAGCAGGACCATCTCGTTTAGCC
The DNA here is from genome assembly GCA_034781795.1 of Crypturellus tataupa. Taxonomy (NCBI): domain Eukaryota; kingdom Metazoa; phylum Chordata; class Aves; order Tinamiformes; family Tinamidae; genus Crypturellus; species Crypturellus tataupa. The sequence goes on along the minus strand of JAWLRI010000801.1, from coordinate 2,209,255 downwards.
TCACCAAAAAGCCCTCACGTTGGCATCTTTTGCCCCGCACAAGGTCCAAATAAGATTGTCCAGTCAAGCTCCCATGAACTCAAAGGCAGGATGGAGAAATCACCACCCCCTGGACAGCAGGACATGGGTCACCTACTTGAGATCCATTTGGTGGTAAAGAGGGTAACTATCACCTTGGAAACAAGTAAAACAAAGAAAATGGAGCAGGCCAAAAAACAGAGCGCATCACGTTGCACTGCGAGGTCACCACGTCTTAGAGACAAACGACCTTTCTGTCAGTTATCTCCCATCTGCCGCCTTCATCTGAGCATTAAATTCACTTTTAAGGCAATAAAACAAGTAATAACATCTAACTAATGAATGCTGAATTATCGGCGTAAATATGCCAACATGTATTTATTTTTTTTGCCTCATCAAGAATACAGAGGAGAAACACGTTCTCCTCTGTTTGTTTTTTTATTTTAATGACTACAATTCATTATATTAACTAGACCTCAGCTTTATTGGGTATTAAGCTCTACTTTGTGTGGAGACACCTGTGAGGAAGCAGGAGCAGGTAAGAAATACGACTGCTCAAGGAAAAGGTTAGAGTAACCATTGCCAAGAGGTCAACATCACTGGATGGCCCCTATTTACCCTCAACACCTGTGACGTTTCCATGTCCTCTGCCATTGCAGGCTACGGACACCTATGGAAAAGGCTCCATAGTTCTCCATCCGTGGCTATTTCCATAAAGGAAGAAAACGGGAAGGAAGAAGGTGGCAACTCACCCGCAGGAAGGAGAGGTCTCTGTTGTGCTCGATGCTGGTGATCTCCAGGTTGCCCATCACCACCTCGCAGTTCTCGTAGTACTTGCGCAGCGCCCGGTACTGCTGCTCCAGGTCGGACAGGGAGCTCAGCTTGTTCTCGGTGCCAGCGCACACTGCAGGAGAGCAGAGGGGAAACAATCAGAAGGGGAGCTAGGCTGATGTGCAGGGATACAGGGAATTGTAACAGGAATCACGCGCTAGCTAGTGCACCGGGCTCGGCAAAAGAAGGGCGGCCGCCCCTTCCTCTTCCCGGCCGTCTCTAACATGGTACACCACAAAAATCAGAGCAAGAAAAGAGTGAAAAAGGGAAAGAGCAGCATCATTTTTCCAAAACTCTAGCCCAGAGAGCATGGAAAAGTGTCACTTCAGTTAGGAAACCCTTCAGCGCAGGTATCCTCCAAGATTACAGCACTCAGTTCTCAAAGACCAGCTCAAAGCTACTCCAGAATTACAGCTCTGCTGGGTCTATTAAACTGCCATGCATCATACAACAGCAGCAGTGAATGAGGAGAACATGTGGAGAAGCAGCATTTTCCAAGTGCGTTTTGTCCGTGCATCTTTCCGCCTGTCATAATAGCAATGCTGCTTAGATGTGATTTCACAAGTGGGGTCATGGATTTTTTGCCCAAGTTTTTCACTCCTTACCAAAACTCAGTGGCACTTCTTATCTGCAAGCAAATAAATCTGAATATATTGCAACCTTGGAAACTGCACTACCTAATGCAAAACGTGAGCCAGAGCAGAAGAGCCTTTCTGGAGCCATTCTCGCTTTTGCATTATATCAATACAAGCAAAATTCTCCATGACTGGAAGCATAGTTGGTAAGATTGGCCAAAATATGCTCTTTTGAAAGATGCAAGTTTTTTTCTTTAAAAAAAAAAAAAAAAAAGCACACACACGTCTCCATCCTTACACTTGGACCCCGCGCAGCCCAACTAGGAATATCTTGAAGGATTCAACACGCTTGCTCAGAGTTGGCTCATCTTTCTTTCCAAATCCACAAACGCTGTCCTGTATTGCACATGAAATTTTATTTCCAACTACCTGCAGATGCTTCACAAGCACCTAAATCCTTCAGGGTGATGCACGCCTATCATTGCCAGGAGACTTCCCCAAACGCTGGCTGCCGAGCACAAAATCCGCTTGCTCGCTGCTCCCTTGCTCGCAGCGGCTGCATCTACGCCCACAAGATTGACGGGGCTTCTCTCCGAATAAGCTCTGCTCTGTCTGAAGGCTCCAGAGGACTAATAAATAATTTCTGGCCCAGTTCACAATCAGCACCGAGGATCAGCGCAGCTCAGAAAACAATTCTGCCCGGCTCAGCTAATAAAGCCGCACACTGCAGCGCTGCTGTTTCATGTTGCACGCGCTCCACGGGCCTCGCAAAAACCTCATTTAGCCGCTTTTTTGCTACAGGAGGGACGCGATAAGTTGCTGGGTGGCAGTGGCTGTTTTTTAATGCAAAATGTAACTAACAAGGTAAAAAGCGATCCCTGCTGTGATGGAAAAATGATGCTCGTGTTTGTAATTACGGAGGAGCTCCTGCCGAACACCCTGCCGGGAGTCACCGTCGCCCGGTCTCTTTGAGCCAACGCTGCGAGCGTTTCCCACACGCCGTCTCTGGAAGGAACCACAGCATCTCCCCAGGCTTTCCGGAGAGGCTGGACACGCTCTTTGGGAGCGGGACCAGGACCTTGGGAACCTGGGGCCGGACACGCCATGTCGCACCCCAGCTCTGCGGGGCCCTATGTGCCCTGGCCTCCTCATGCGCTACATGAGGGCACCCGGCATCGATGCGCGGCAGCAGCTCTTTCAAAGCAAATGCCAAAGTACTGAGTGTTTCCCGGGATGCTCTCCCAGCGCACGGGCATAAGGACGTGCCCAACAAGTTATGTTTCCCCGTCACGCCGTGCAGAAACGCTGTCATCTATATTTCACAGAGCAACGCCTCTTCAAAGCGCCTCGCCGCGTCCCGTCGGACGGCCTCGTACAGCGCCCGCAGAGCAGCAGTGCGGAGAGAGCCCACGCTATGGCCGGCAGCAGAGCATCCCCCCGGTTAACACAAAAATTAAGAAACCTCCTTTGGACGCTGCTTTCTACCCCATCATTTTGCCCTGTTTTAGTGGTGATAAATTTGTAATTTGGATTAGAAAATTGTGTTTGACTGGATGTGATGCTGCTTCTTGGAATTCTAATTGATTTCCTAACTCGCCCAGCTCAAAGGATGATCTAACTTGTGCAAGGAGGGGAAACTTGCTTAATATCTTTTTTCAGCTCCTCTCCAAACTCGCCTACCTTCAGAGTTACTCAGGACATATTAAATACAACTGTCTTGGATCAGTCCACCTTAACCATAAAGCACACAAAAATGAAGCAGGACGAAGCCTTCTTGTTGCTTATTAATAACTGCTGATGCTCACAGGCAATTTGCCCCAACACGAGGGAGAAAATACTCGAGGCCCTTACGGAAACACTAATTGCCCACAATTCTGAAGCGATTGCTACCCTCACGGCAGCGGCCTCCGCTGCACATACACACACAAGAAGGGGTAGATGTCATCAGTCCTTCCACTGTTTTACAGTTCTCCTTAAATGAGTTGCACACCCTCTCAATTTGCAGGCAATGAGGTACATCCCAGCTAAGGGGGGGACTCACTGCACTTGCAGCCTTGCAGACATCACCTACAAGGAGTCCAAACCCACTTCAGGTGCATCCCTTTCCAATAAGGCAATGGTTTTGCAGAGCGCATTCCAGCTGGAGGACTTTTTTCTCCTCACCAGGTGAGAGATGCCTCTCCCCTTACAGACCTCTCTCCCCACTCCTGATTAAAAGCTCAGTCGGTGTTTTCCACCCACAAGCTCTGCGCTTGGAAACCATCATCATGAGTGAATCCAGCCATGTTCCACATGGAGCAGCCTGGCAGAGGGCCACCCAGCCACCACAGAGCCCATGGGAGTCCAGCTGGGACCAGGTCTAGCCTGGTACAGGGGCTGACAGCACTAAGGACCCAAGAGATCAAGAGCCCTTGGATCATCCTCGCTGACCACCCAAGCCGAGTTTCATGCGACTTCACCAAAACCTCCCAATCCTGCCAAAACCCTGCAGGGATGTATTGAACCGAGGCAGTCCCACCTCCACCCGAGACCCACAGACGGGATCTGCAGAAGGAAGGTCCCTCCCTGTCTCACAAGAGACCCGACAGGCACAGCAAATACTGGCAGCGATGGCATCTTCACCAGGGAGGACTAGGCACATTGGCGGCACCCGGCCTTGCACTGAGATCTCCAAAATCTGTTCGTTTTACACTGCCCAGCACATTTCAAGCGAGGCAGCGCTCAACCAAAAAGCAGCATCGAAGCGAGGGCTAGATTTAGGCACAACCTTTCAAGGACTGACCGCTGTCCTGACCTGGGTTTGTGTTAGTACTTCCAGCACTGCTGCTCCTCTGGTTTCCTCGCAGAGCAGGTACCACAACCAGGAAGGACAACAAGCCAAAGTGTCCTGCAGGAGCTATATTATGCAGCCACCACCAAAGAAGAAGAAGAAATTATTACAAAAGACTTTGCCAATAATGTCTTTTCTGTCCCCCTCTCATCACTGTGTATAAAACTGTGTTGTCTGGGCACCTCTCCCTCCCCTTTCCCCCTGCCCCTCGCAGGCGTCCACACAGACACACGCGCACATGTTCGCTCTCTCCTCATTTTGTTCCATTTCGAGGGGAAATAGTTGGTCCTTAACTATAATGTAGGTACCGGACTTGACAAGCAATTAAAGCAAACAATTTCCACTCATCTAACTTGGCCAAATTAGTCATCTGCCATCTGCTCCATCATCTGGCTCTCCTTGAGGTCCTGCTGCGGAGCTGGAAGCGCTCGCTCCGCTCGGGAGGCGGCGGATGAACCTCCGGGCCGGGGGGACACCCTCGGGACCAGGACCGGAGCGCATCGCCAGCACGGAAGCCATCCTTAAAGAGCACTCAAAGCTACGGCCTTGCCCACGTGCAGGTAAATGAACGCGTAGCGGGGACGAGAACGTCATGGGAGGGAAGGAATTGGGTGTTTTCCTTCACAGAAAGTAGGACTGGGTTAAACCCAGCAGTAAAACCTGTGGTATTAAACCACTTTCAGAAGCCAGTTTGCCTACGTATGTTGGCACAACCACCTTTTCTAATACCAAAAGTTTATAAACGCATCGCTGCCTCTTTTCCTTCTGCACTGCACGCACAGGAATATACAGCCTAGTTTGGGGCTTGTATCTGCTACCCAAGCCCTTAATTCTTTGTGTTTTGCCTCCAATTCACCCAGTTTCACCCCAACTGCTCAGTAGCCACCGTCTTTGTCCGAGCCCCATGGCAAGGGCAGGGGGACACGGTGCATACACCAGACTTCAACCTTTCCAAGGTCACCCCATCGACTCGAGCCCCTGGTTTTCCAGTTCCAACACAACGAGTGTCAAATCCACGCAGCAACAGGCCAAAAGCAAAATAAAATCCCTTTGGTGCTGCCCGCGCTGCCAGCAAAGGCCACGATGGACACGGTGGCTCTCTGAAGTGGCATGAGCACCCGCGGGCACAGCCTGTTCCTTGGCATCTCCAGCCCAGCCAACATCACCGCAGTCAAACACGATTTACGCTTCAAGACGTAGAAGAAAGATGCAGAGCGCTCCAGCAACCGCTGCCCAATGATGGTGGAAAGGTGCTGGCTTCAAAGCTGCCTTGCTGGGAACAAGGGGAAGGTTGTAACTCAAGACCAAGCGGACCCTGTATTTTTGTGGCAAAACAGAATGTACTGCAGGTTTCTTGCAGCAAGATGGGGCTGCAGATGGCTACGCTTGGCCATGGACCTGTGTGCAGGAGAGGAGAAATATTTTGGAGGCTCATGAGATGCAAGTGTGATCCAGAGAGAAAAGCAAGTGCTCCCGTCTCCTTGCCAAGGAGCAGAAATGGCACTTGCAAAAGGAGGCAGACCTGGCAGGCACTGGTTAAACCTGAAAGCAAAGGGTGTTGGGCCCAAAAACATCCCAAAAACACATCTACAGAGCCGTGATCCTCAAGGACCAAGAACCGTCACCTCTTCTGCAATGTACATCTTTCTTACACTGAAAAATAATAAAAAAACCTACTCGAGGCTGATGTCAAAATGTGTTTGAGATACAAGAACTGTTCCAGGGCTTCTGCCAGAGCCTGCAGATGGACCAAAAACACCCCTTGGAGCAGCAGGGCTCTATCCCAAGCATCCATAGCATCACCAGCCCGAAAGCACAGGTCGAACTCGCACACTGCCATTGCTACCTAGGCTCAGAAATGGGAGAATCGGAGATCGTCCTGTCCTGTACTCATTTCCCTTTCTTACTTTGTTACATGCAGTTGCAGTATGACACTAGGCTTCCAGTTGCAGGTGTCCCCATCTCGACAAGACAAACCCCTCTGCAACATGAGTTTGACACAACCACTCATCAGCAGAACTGGTCGGGTATCGGTCTCCTTCCCACCGCTGGCACTGGACAAGAGGGGCAGCAGTGGAACAGCTTCAGATCCCACTCCATTACACGCACTGCCCCGAGAAGGGCTGTAGCACACCAGGGGAAAAGTGAAATAATAGATAAAAGATGTGTGTATACACACACACACAGACTCTCTTACAGTCAATTTGGACTTAGAGAAAATTCAAGAAAACCCGTCAGACAACCCAAGTCTTTCTGTGAACTTACTATTTTCCTGCCTGTAGTCATTAATGCAGGTACCATTCCTGCTCAAGGGAAGCATCACTTTTGGGGAGCTGGTTGCTGTCTTGAAGGGGGTTCATACCCCAGATACTGTTAGGTTTGAACTCAAGACCAACTGCCCCTGTGGATTTGGTTTTCAACGTAATTGCTGAAGTTCCAAATGAGGTTTAACACTTGCCGAGTTTTACCTTGATGTGCTGCTACCGTTGTGTAAAATACAGTGACCCTAGTTCTCCTGAGCGATTGCAGAAACCGCCCAAGACAGATGCCACACACTGCAAATTTGCCACCTGGGACAACTGCGCGTGCTCACAGAAATCATTTTACATCACCATTTCCTCCAGATTAAGGGAGACGAGCCCTCTCCACGCACCCGCAGCAGCAGCTAGAAACAGCATCCAGGAAAACGCCGTGTCCACCACTCGCTGAGCCCAGCGCACTGGCACGGGGACACGGCCCGGAGGGGGACACTCACCGAGAAGCCCTTCCCGAGCCTCGCTCAGGCCCTCAGCTCGCTCCTCCTCGGGCTCTTCCCTTTGCTCGCGCTGGCGCTGCATGATTAATATCACCTCAAATTCCCCCTTTTACAACATCCCACCGATCTCTCTCTCCGCAGTGTTCACTTCCCACCGGGTGACAGTTTTAGTGATTCCTCCTTTATTTGCATGTCCCCTTGAAGAAGCTTCATTTCTCCTTCTAATCAAGTCATTAATTTTCACGAAAATCATTCCCACCCTGCGAAGGCTGGATTCTCATTTGTCCCTGTCACAGAAATGACAAGCGTCACCTCATTGCCATGCTGCGATGGTCCTCCACATACCTGTCTTGGAGGAGGAAAAACCACCAAGATTATCTTTCCGCAGCCAGAATGGCTTTTTTTCCCTGGCAGTTTGATTCCATCATGATCCTTCCTTCGGGTACTTTGTAGTAACATTGTACAGCTGCTTGCTTTTTATTTTAAGGCAGACCTTGTTTGTGATTTTCTTTTTTTTGGTAATAGGAGAAGCCCAGACAAACCCACTCAAGGATACAAGAAAAATTCATGAAAAACAACACCAAAGCCTCAAATGACCAAACACACCCAAACTCCTCAGGTCCGAGCCCTGTGCCAAGCGCTTCCCCTGCCAATAAAGTGCCAGTGCTAATATCAGCGCTGGCAGGATCAAGCTCCAAGGCACCAATTCAGCAAATTATATAAGTATATACTCAATTGCGAGCGCTCAAGACTCAGTTAATAGGGGTGAAGTGTGACTGAAAGGATTGATTTTGCAGAATACTCTCTTCTCCCTCATTCTCCCTCGCTTACAGCCTGTTATTACTTTGTGTGCAAACGCCGGTAAAATTTTTCCAACGCTGTCACTGCACGAATCAATGAAATTTTCAGGCGTAGAAAAGCAAAGTAGAAGATAATTTTCCTAATGTGTTTATTCATTGCTGAAGAAAGAAAAATCAAATGCATTGTTGCATTGGAGTACCATTACCGATCTGAACTTCAGGGGAAAAAAAGAAACAACTACGTCGGTTAAAAATCCGAATTAAACTGACAACGAAGGTTGTGTTTTTCTAGATTTGGAGGTGGCTCCAATATTTGTAAATATTCAGTTGGTCTGGGGAAAAAAAAAAAAAACATGAATTTAGGCACAGCTCTTCTTCCCAAGTGGGGACAACTTGTTATATTTCTTGTACATTAAGGCCTTGCAAAAGAAGTGCTGAGCTACTCCACGGCTCAAAATTCAGCTGTATTCCAAGATTTCCATTCAGCTCGAACAATCTCCCCATCTCTAGCCTGGCTCCCACTTTTACACCCCAGTGACACTTGCAACAGATGAAATCGTTTTGCAAAGAGCAGACCAGGAGTGTGCACAGATGCAGGTCCTCACACCAGTGCAAAAGCAGGCAGCAAGGGAGACATCTGGTTTTGAAGCCTTTAATTCAGGCATCTGTCAATCAGTGAAAGCAACAAGGTTTTTCCCTTATTTTGAAGGGCACCAACTAAATGGGCTGCCTAAAATTTGCATTTCATTTTTAAACCCATGGATCCATCCTTCGCCTGCCCAAAAGGGCAAAATTTCGTAATGGTGGTAAAGAAAGGAAAAAGGGGAAAGAAAGCCTGAAAATATCAAGTCTTATCCTGTCTTCTAGAAGAGTTAAACCCCTCTGTTCACCTGCCAGGATTAGGGTTCTGACATCGGTTTTAAACCAATCGTGCATCTTCCAAACCCCATACTTGAAAGCAAAGCTCTCAGTCCCAAATGCTGGCTCAGGAGCAAAACGGAGGGGAAAACTGCTCCATCTTCCAAGCAAACCTTGTAAGGAAGTGAATGCTTCAGCCTGCAAATCCTCAGGCTGGTACCTGTGAAACTCAGGAGAGGGAGCTGCTCAGCACCAAGGGTACTGGTTTGAGCAGACTGCACAAAACACAGTCACAAGAAAAAATAAACATAAAAACAGAAGTTTTGATACACTGGAAGCCCAAACCACCTTGATTTGCCCCAAACCCCTCTTATTTAGGAGCCGGTGGCAGAAAGCAGGGCCGGGTTGTGTCCAGGCAGAAGTCACCGTGGCCTCGGGGAGCCGACGCAGCGCGAGCAGCAACACAGCACGTGGGGATTGGGGGACGTCAGGCAGATGCCTTTGAGATGAAAGAATGGCGATAATTACTGTGCATAAGCAAAAAATGTGGGTTTAGTGCTCGGAAATCTTCCTCCTTTTTATACGGGGGAATGCAGCATCTGCTGCTAATATAATGCACCAATAATTGAGGCGTAGAGCGTATACTCCCGGGAACCATACGGCTGGTTTATTTATTCGTGGCCAACTGTGAAGATAAACAAATTCCAGGGAAAGCAGTGCATATGGAATCCCATGCATTCTGCGGGGAGGTGAGTGCTGCCGTACAACGGCGCGTCCCTGCTCCGCATGCTAATGGCACCAGCGGGAAAGGCGGCCACGTCACCGCGACCGACCTTGAATCCGACCTCCCCGTCTCCCTGGAGGAGGGAGGTCCAGGTGCCTTTGGAGGGAAACAGCTCCAAGACCTTCCAGGGATAAAGCTGCTGCAATCTCTCAGCCCGGTGAGTCCCCTGGTTCCATGCGATGCTCCGTTTATGCGAGCGCAAGCCAGGCTCTCTTTGCAGGAGCCCACGGCTTGGAGCTTACAATCCCCAGTGATACCCACATCCTCACGGGACTCTCGGGAAGCCCTTCCCTCGCTCCCCCATGCCCCCACAACACACTAGATGTTTTGCGGGAGGGTGCCAGGCTCCCAGCCCCAACACTTGCTCTGTGTAATGGATTTTAGAGCTCTCCAGCTGAATGTTGGAGCAAGAGGAGGACTCAAACGAACCATTTCCATGTCCAATGACAGAAGATAGAGCCCTCCACCAGGTGCAGCCTCTGTTCCCTAAAAGCTACCAGGTACCCCTTCTCCTGATGCCAACAAAGCAGCCCAAAAAGCCCGGACCGCGGGATGGATGAGGCTGCCACTGCTCGCGCCTCAAGTCCCTTCTCCTACCCCTCCGCCGGCCGGTTCCCTCTGATTTACTGGCCTATTACCCAGTTATACGAGGAGCTTCTTCAGGACCGAATTGAAGCCTCTGTCTCCGGAAAAGGCAATAAAGAAACCCCCACACATTCGAGAGTCATTATGGGGTGATATTTTACTCTGCTAGCCCATTAAACAACAGATAAAATACCAGGCAACCGAAATCACAGCACTGGTGTCATCTCTCCGACAAGGCCCTTAACAGATCGTGTATCTTTTCTTCTCAGCAGTCTCAGAAAGGTCTTTTTTTTTTCTAATACATTTTAAGCCATCATCTGTAGGAAAGGTTTTATCACTTTGCAATGGCAAATTATTTTCATGACACAATGGGTTTTCACAGGCTACTAATATCTCTTACTATCGCTTGCAAATGTTGGGGTGGCAGCAGTGATCTCCTCCGAGCAGAAGGATGGATGTTTCCCAGACCAACCGCCGAGCTTCCAAAACCTTTCATCCCATTCCCTGGGTAGGAGCTAAAAACTTGTTTTTGTAGCTTGCATGTGTCCCTCCCTTCCCAGGGGCTGCGCATCAAGGTCTGTCTTTGCTGAGGAAACGCTCCGTGTTTCCTTGGTGCTAAATTAGAAAAGAAATTTCGCGCGGTCCAATTGTTCCACGGAAGCATCTTTAACATGATGCATCGTTAGCTCCCCTGAAGTCCCTTGAGAGCAGCTCAAGATAAATTGCACTGCTCTTGTCAACCCCGAGCAGCCGGCCCGGAACTGTTGAGCAAGTCGCGCTCCTGGCGCCTCTTCCCGAGGCCCTCGGAGCAGCTCCGCAGCGCCCACGCAGAGCGAGGAACCTGCGCAGCCTTGGAAAATAAGGGCAGTTTTCACTGCAACCGCCTCCAAATCCCAAAGCAAGCCAGGCACCTTCCTGTCCCCAGCGTGTGCCGGGCTCTACAGCGCGACCAGCTCACACATCACCTTGACTAAGCGAGCATTGAAATCGCTTCAGAAAGCCTCCCCTTGGAGGCACAACCGGTTCATTCACAGTCCATCCAACACACAAACTCACGCTGTTCTTCACCAAATCCCTCCCTGAGGACCTGATGCCGCGGGGAAGCTTCTAAACCGCCGGTCTGTCTGCCCAAAGCCGAGCGGTTCCTTCCAGGACCCCCCGAACTCCTCTAGCAAGAAGTTACCAAGGAAGTTTGTGCACAAGTGACCTTCCTGCCGCAGCCCGCGGCGCCGGCTCAGCTACGTTACAGCGGTTATGTTTTGTGACTGACAATTATGCCATAATGAAAAACAAGTCACAATTAATAAAGCTCAAAACTAATACCTGCTAAACTCGTTTAATGATTTAATGAAGTAGGCGAGTGTCTTATGAAAAGATTTTAAAAGCAAGGGACTCAATTTCCAATTAGACCCAACAATCATGCGAGCGCCCGCAGGCTCCAAAGGCAGGAGACAGGTAAGGCAGGAAGAAACACAGATTTTTCCAACAACCTGCAGGGCTCTCGGTGCTGCTGCTCCTCTCCTTCCCCTTTCCACCCGTGGTCTCCATCCTGGACCATCTCCCGAGCCTGGCGAGCACAGCAAGTCCCTCAGGGCACAGATCTCCAGGGGGAACAGCTTGTTTTACCTGCCTCACGTTCAGGTGAACTTTGCCCGTGGACATACTATAGTTAATACCCACTTGTGTTATATACCTATCTCGTAAAACCGAAGCCATTCAACACTCCTTCATTCCGCAGCTGCTAAAGGTCACCCGACTGTCAGCACGGAGAGGAGCCTGGAAAGCCGAACGGCAGCGGTCCCTGCAACACAAGATGCTCTTTGTCCCCTGCTCCCATCCTCTTGCTCTCCTAAAAAGCATTTTAAGAGCACACGGCTGCAGCCTTCATGAGAAGTGTGAGCAAACGAGATTCATCGCCACCCTGTTTGCTAACCCTTGCAAGGCTTTGCCACCAGAGCTGCCAAAACAGCAGGTTTAGCCTTTCCCACCCTGGCAAGCCCACAGCCAAATACAGACAACTTGCATCTCTTGACAACAAATCCTCTCTTCCCGCTTGCCTTTTGCGGACCCCCCGGGACGCAGCACCTGGAGCCCCGAAGGGCCCAGCCGGCCAGGCCCAGCGATGCTGCCAGCACCAGATGTCTCAGACCTCTCCGCTCCTGGGGGAGAAACCCCCGCACCACTTGGCCATGGACAAATAAAACGCACGGCAGGTCGGGTTTAAGCACCTTCTTAGACAATCCTGTCAATAAAGGTCTCTATTAGACTGGAACTAACACAGAAACACCACTCGGGTGCCAACCCCCCTCGATGCAGTCTGCTGTCCGAATCTCTCTGTCTTCTCCACAGGCTGAGCCTCGGACAATATTTTAAGAAATTACTTCCCCTTTTTAATAACACGCTCTCCTCCTCCTTCGCCAAATCAAACTTAAATAAATAAAAGCACAATAAAACACATTTGTCAGCCTGTCACAAGCTGCGCACGCATCCCAGGTAGAGCTTGGGCCCCAGGGCTGCACTTAGCGGGGTTTCACTTGGCTGTTACGTTCGCCAAGAAAACACAAAGAAATCTATCTGTGCTGACACCATCAAGATTGCAACAGCCGAAACAACACAGCTGTTCCTTGAATATTTCAGATAAAGCCCTGCCATAATTGATAATATTAAGCCTGCCCGTCTCCGCCAGCGCTCTGGTACAATAATCGGGATGCCAGCGGGAATAGCTGCCACCCTTTCAGCTGTTGAGGGGCTTCTGGAGATTTAATTTAGGTTATTGTTTTCTCCCTATTATGCTGTATTGTTGTGTCGCAGACACTGGAAATAGAGGCTGAAGGATTTAATTAGCCAAGTATAACCAGAAAGCAGGTTGGGTCACGGAGGGAGGACAGCAGCTGCTCAGGAGAGCCGAGTGTCCCCGCACGGGCTTACATTTAAGGGTAGGAAAAAGGTGCCCCAGCTTCAAGGAACCTCCTACCGTGCTGCAAACCAGGCGCACGTTTCAGCCTCGATCCCCAGATACACATGGGAATTAATGTCCCGCACCCTGCACGGCTCTGCTCCTCGGCTGGATTGGGGATGGATGCAGGAAGCATCAGTTCGCACGGTGCGTTCGGACGTCAGTACCAGAGCTGCTGCTCTACTGAATCGCACCCCCCCCCAACCCTGCCTCCATAAAACTACATTTTAAACTCAGCATGAGACTTAATATTTCCAAACTTTTCATATTTTTTCTGCCTTGTTTATTGTGGAAAGCGCGCAATATTGAAACTTTTTCCCATCCAAGTTTTCCTTCCGCCAGGTTCTGCTAACCAAAAGCTGCAAAAGGACAAGTAATAAACAAGACCCTGGGTCGATTTTGGTGCGTTTTTGCTGTTTCTCTTGTCTAATGGGGTCAAGTTGAGAAAAAGGGAAACATCTAAACACCTTCGAATAACGAAGGGAAAGAAATGTTAAGGCATGGTTTATTATTCTGCCTTCACTAACACAAGGGAATTTAGAAAGGAAGATAGATGAAATTTGAAACAGTTCTATGAAAACTGACAAGTGGGTCTTCAAGGGAGACGTTCGTGCATCAAGTATTCTCGGTAACCCAAATCTTTGGGCTGTCATTGATAGCTTAATGCCTATGGGATCTAGTACATTTTCCTAACAACGTGCAACACTTAAGTTCTGCAGCTTTCACAGCCTGAGTCAGGTTTGCATTTGTCTTGAAACCCTGTGCTGTAGTATTTATAAATGCACCGCGGCGTGGAGCGAGCATGTGTAACAGCAACAACAACAAAGTTAAAAGCAGTATCGGTTGCATTCAGAGCCTATTTGAGATGTAAACCTCGGCAGCTTCCAATCAATGACACTAAATTACACGGCAAGATGCTGTTTCCCTCGCTTATTCCCTAACGTGCAAACTCTGAGGAGTTCACTGGATGCCTAACAGCGATTATCCTGCGACTGCGAGCGTGCCTGGAGAAACCACAGGAACTCCTTCATCTATTACACTATATCCACGTATCGCACTACATAAAACCTCTGCCGAGAGGTTAATTGTGGATTAAAGAGTCATGTTTGTTGGTGAATCTTTAGGGTAGTGACTTCTAAAATGAAGTAATGAGCTCACAGACATCTTAAAGGAAGGGGAGGATTCCTCCTCTCCAGTTTTAACCACCCAGATGGGAAATGCTGGTGTTACTAGCACGATTGCCTGTAGAGTGGGAGGGAGAGAAAGCTCCTGCAAGGTGACAATTCAACCCCAAATTGTTTTGGGTTGGTTTGAAGCCTCAGGATTAATATCCACAGGCTAGAGGGGGAATCTGGCACGCTGTCTCAGCTAAAACGCAAGCAAACTAACACAAACTTAAACCTAACTGAACTCAGCTTTCCTCTTTCCTGAGCATCGCTCTGTTTAGATTTCAGCTTTTCCTCGAGAAGAAGCTGCTAAAGATTATGAAGTTCTAGGGGCTGCAGACAGCCAGGGTGAGGTGTCGCGGCATCTCCGCCAACCTCGGTTGCTTTATTTCCTTTTCCAGGGAATGGAAATCAGCATCTTCCAGACTTGCAGAGAACACACCTTGGGCCAAATCGGGAGCCTTTCCCCTTCGCTGACGCGCCGCACAGGTCTGTTATGTGCATTATGTTCAGACAAGAAACGGTTTCAGTAAATAAGCTCTCAGACGTTTGCTCAGCCCACAGAAATTCACATTTTTAGGTCTGGAATGGCTCAGTCTCTTTCCTAGCCAGACGAAGGCAGTGCTTGTCATTACGACCTTTGAATCTGGGATCCTATCGGCGTGCTAAAATACCAGGGAAAACAAGGCAAGTTGAGGTGGAAAGAGAGAGTAAGAGACAGTTAAAAGGGGTTTGGATAGGAGTCATCTCTGCCTGGAAGTAACTCAGCACTTACTAGGGAAGCATTAACTCCAGCGCGTGAAGGTTAAGCACAACCAGAAGCCCAGACATACACTCATTTACGGTGCCATTTTACCCATTATTGGTATGAACAGTAACAGCTACACAGGCATAATCCTACCAGGCAAAAATACTGAAAATAGCGATCAAAAAAAGCAGATGCTGCCTTCAGTACACCCAGTGCATGTGTTTAGAAAGAGCCCCTGGCGACAGGAGAAGAGGTCCTAAAAGCTGCAAGAAAAGGTGAGCTGCTCCAAAAGTAATTTACTTTTCAGTATAATAGCAGAGAGAGGAGGGGGGGAAAATCCTCACCCTCAGATGTGCAAAAGTTTGGGTCAGTTGGAATATTGCGCTCGCACACAGGGCATTTGTCAAAATTACTGTAGCAGCGAGGGATCACATCTGTGACAGGTAGCCCTAGGGGGGAAAGAAAACAAAAAAAAAAAAAAAACAAAAACAGGGAAAAGGGACCCTTTGAGACAGCTGCCTCGATTCAAAACTCATCCACGAACCTGCCAAAACCTGATGGAAAACAGCAGGGAAGGAGCAAGTCCGTGTCCCATGGAGGCCGCGCTCCCTGCGGAACAGGACTGTGCTCCTTCCCACCTGCATCGCCAAAAGCACTTGCAAGCCTCGTGAATTAGCCACTTCTGGGGAAGCACAAATGAAGATTTCTCCCCCCTAAAAAATCTACTATTTTCATAATCTGGCTCTAAAGCACTGTTTCTCTCCTAGAGAAAGTGCAGTACATTCAATAACACTCCAATAAAACAGTGCTGCCGGGAATTAACAAGCTAATAAAAAGGACTTTAAGGATGCATTAAATTCGAGTTGGGGAAACTCTCTTGCATTTGCAGCATAAATGCTAATAAAATTATAAATCTGTTATTAACTTTTTATATCGCTGCCAACCAATAAAGACTTTAAAAGGGTGGCATTAAGGCAGCTGCAGGCCTAAGTTTTGAGTTTAAAAAAAAAACACCTAACAGTTCAGCAGATCTAATAGCGAGCAGAACTCGCCGCAGGTGACGTCTCTCCGCTGTTTCCTTCCCCTGGAAGGTTCGCCTGCACCCCAAGGCAACTAGGTTTGGATCTGGTATGTCATGACTCTAAGGGAAGAAAGGAAAAACCTTGACTATCCTTTTGGAGGATGGAGGGTTATGGAAGCCGCTGACTTTTTCCAAGCACACGAGCTGTCTCTTATCCCTCCTGCATGCCCTGAGGTCTTCAGAGCCTTCGACCATCACAGCTTGCCCCAAAATCTGCACTAAACATGCTGCTTTCCTGCTTTCATTAGGAAAAGCAGCTCTGGGGACTATTCTATGGCGCTTCCCGTTTGGCACCGCTCGAGCACAGAGCCAAGGGCTCGTGCCCGTCTTCTCATGCCGCCACCTCTAGCCCCTTGGCTCCCCGCAGCCTCCCGGGATGCCCCGGTGGCCGAGGCGCCCACCGAGGCGCCGGATGCCCTACCCCTTGGCACGTTGCCAGGGAGACGTCGGATCGAGCGCGACCGAGGCCGCCGTCACCCAAGCACGGGCTGCCCGCCCCGCTGCCAGGGAGCTCACAAATCCCACACGGGTGAGGTCGGAAGGGACCTCTAGGGATTGTCTAGTCCAACCCCTGCTCCAGCAGGGACACCCAGAGCACGTGGCACAGGGTGGCATCCAGGCGGGTGGGGAGATCTCCAGAGGAGACACCACAACCTCTCTGGGCAGCCTGTGCTAGGGCTCTGTCACCCTCACAGGAAAGAAGTTCTTCCTCACATGGAGATGAAACCTGCTGTGTTTCAATTTGCACCCGTTACTCCTTGTCCTGTCACCACAGAGAAGAGTTTGGCCCCATCCTCCCTACATTCTCCCCTCAGGTACTTGAACATGTTGATCAAATCTCTCAGCCTTCTTTTCTCCAGACTAAGCAGGCCCAGCTCGCTTAGTCTTTCCTCATACGACAAATGCTCCAGTCCCTTAATCACCTTCATGGCTCTCCGCTGGACCCTCTCTAGGAGCTCCATGTCCTCAAGCTCGATCCCAGGCGAGCCAGTGGCAAGGAAAGATGGGAGACTTCAGGCAGCGGAGCAGAAGGTCTTCACGGACGGTGTGTTGGGTTCACACGGCCACCTAGGCTGTGCCAGTGATGGTGCCACAGCTGCTCCCCCAGGGTTCGGTTTCCTCCCTCTCAGAGGATTAAAGCAGGATTATTGCCACTAAGTTTCCACGTGCAAACCATTTGGGAGACGAAGAAGCTGCTGGGATTGATGGGAATCTTCCCAGCAGCTTCAAAGTGTCTTCAGTCCCACTAGTAGGAATCCCCACATCCCTTTGGGCACCCACAGATGTCAGAAGTTTGTTTTTTCTCCCCATTTTTGACTGTCACCACAAAAAGGGCACCTTCCACTTCTCAAGAACCTTCATGGAAACACACAGCCCAAGACTGCAATAAAAAAAGGACATAGCTAAGCCGTTAACTGCTCCATCTAGTTACACCAGAATTCTCTGTCACATTAAGTCATTAGTTTCCCCAGGGAAAAAAAAAAATCTCAGATCAGAACCACCCCAAACAAGAGAACACCTCTCCACCCACAACACATGGAAACCTGTTTTGCAGGATTCAAAGGAAGCAGAGCCAGGATCCCAAACACTCACCCAGAAATCCAGTGTTTTGCCTGTAGCCAGGGTAAGGGGCTCTCTAAAAGCAGCTATTAGCAGGTTGTTGCTTCAGAGAGCCTGGAGGGATGAAGCGCCCAGACCTCGGAGCCCAGCTGCAACCAAGGGGACCTGTTCTACACCCCTGGGGACGCAGCAAGGAAGAGAGCAGTAGTGGTCATCCGTTTCCCCACTTAAAATGCAATCAACCCATCCCAATGTGAGGTCTTCTGAGCTATCCACTCCTGTCCTTTACGAAGGCAGAAACGGGCAAGGCCTCCCTGGATTCCCCAAGGGCCTATTTGGCAGGTCCTTTAGTCCACGGTGGCAGGTGCTAATCAGGTTGCGCGTTGAGGGCAGCGCTCTGCGCTCTTCCGCAATATAAACACACTCCCGCACTTGATCAACTTGCAGGGCCGCATGTTTTTAGTCCAAACTAATTTCATCTACAAGGTTTTGCCCAGAAATAAGCAAGTATGGGAAGACAGAATAAAAAATGTATATTAATAGGGAAAAAAAAGGGGAAAAAAAAAAAAAAAGAGAGAGAATGCAGGACTCTCGACTTTCCTCAAGTTCTTTTCTCTCTTCACTTGTCATAATGTTTAATTACCTAATGGCTGCTGATTAATCTCCCTCTTTATTATCAGCTAATCAACATGCAGCTCCTACTAGGTCAAATTACCTTAAAATGATAAAAACCAATGGAGTGTGCTGTTTTTCCCCTTTGCAGCGGATGAAGTCCTACCTGAGAACGATACTAGAATATGGACGGGAGACAGTGGAGCCTGCCACTTAGCACTGAGATTATCCTGTGCATTTTGATCCTGGTCTTGTTTTAAATTACAAAGTAAGTACATGGCCGTTGCAAAAATTGCTACAGAAGACAAAATCACAGCAAATTTTCATTTTCAACTGTGCTACAAAATGGTCACAGCGATGAAGGCCTTGCTTTGGTACCAGATAAACTGGCCATAACAATATTAGTTAAGTTTATTTTATCTAATTCCCAAGAATATAACGTTAATGGGAGTTTGCTGGCAGTGCCTCTGATTAGAGGCAACTGGGAGCTGGCAGCGTTCACAACAGTAACAGTTTGAGACATCTGGTCTCACCCTGCTGTTCCAAACCCCAGGTAGACACCAGTATAACAGGCACGCTGAAATCACCTGAAGGCTACTAAGACAAGAAGCAATTGAGTAAAGTGACCTGCAAGCTTTGCCACTGCATCCCAGACACCCAATGCCTGCAGCACACGGAGATGTGACAAGCGGACAGCTCTAGACACACCAGTGTGACAGGGATTTGCACAGCCAAAGGGCCAGTTAATGCAAGGCCTTTCCCCAAAATACTCTCGGTTTCCTTCTCTTTGGGGCAGGAGTGGTGGCACTAGGTCAGGGGCTCCCAGCACACGATCTGCTCCCCACCCTGAGTCTTCCTCTCCTCTGCAATATGGAGAAGCTGCCTGGTCATCACCAATGCTCACCCCAAAGCATCAGACCCATCCCAGCAGATGGGCCCAAAATGCCCCCTATTTTCCCCATTATTCTTGTAATTCCAGGAGTGACTGGGTTACTTCAGCAGTCAAGTATCTGATCACTCTGTCCCTGCAGAACCAGTGATCCAGCACTACCCAGCTTGAAATCTTTGCAGAAGCCTGCACAGATGTTGACCAAGCAGGTCAACCCAAGGTGTTTTCCAAGAGAGAAAGGCCAGGGCAGCGGACAGTTCCTGCCCTTCATTAAAAGCTTTCAGGCACACGCTAAGACAGAGCGTAACCAAGGAGATGTTTTCACTCCATCTAACATTATCCATTAACTCCCCCAGAAAGGCACATCCAAGCGTCGGGGAAGTCGCACAGCTCGCGCTGACACATACCTGTCAGTGGGGGCCAGCCAGCCCTGCCTTTTTTAATACACACTAATTACCTTACAAGAAAACTTTAAATGAAGCTACGACACTGCCCACAGCCATTCCGCTTTTATTTCCCTGGGCAAGTGGACTTAATGACTGTCACCCACGGACCTCGTTGCTTTGCTGAGCCTGACACTGGGACTTGCTACATCTCTGTTGAGAATCCCTGTGCTTGAGGAGCAAGGGTTACCCTTAATGCACCACCTAGAAACCCTTGGGAAATAACTACCCTCCCATAGGTGCTTCTGAGTAGGACCCAGCCCATTTACTTGGATGGAGACCTTTCCACCCCAAAGAGAAAATCTTTCTTCCAAGACACTTCAGGGTTTGGCAGCTGGAAACTTCCTAAGGAAATCGCAAGCTGTCTGGTACCAGCAAAGAAAAACTCGATTAAGAGCTGCCAAAAATGAGGCGACCCAGGAGCTCGATCCCTGGCCTCCTCCAGCCCAGACCCTCGCTGCACCCGCCAGGCTACGAGAGCGCATTTGCTTGGGGACAGTTGTGTGCAAAGCCGCACGTCTCCATGAAGCGCTACGGCTTAAACCAGGCGACAGATGTAGCTTGGGTAGCGAGGAGGCTCCTCTTCTCACAGCAGCCCGGAGGGGCTTTGGAAAGCTCAGCGAGGGGAGCAGCAGCTCGGCGGGACAGCATCTACACTCGCACTCATCTCCCGAGCGCAGGAGGACGTGTCCTTTCAGGAGCGACCCAAGTCAGCAGCTTTGCTTGAGCCAGCAACCAGCACCACTGCTTTAATCTGATGGTTGGAAAGATGATGATGGGTTTTTGCATGCTTGCCTGATTTGACTGACAACGCTGCCTCTTACCGCCTAATTTTGGCGGAACGCAGGTTAAATGCATCTTCATCTCTTCTGAGTTCATTGCAGCTAACGACTTTGAACCTAGAAGTCTGTTAATGCTAAACGGCTATAATCGGGCAAACACGCCGAATTACTGCAGGAAGCAAAAGGTACCTTGAAAGTGGAAACTGCACAGAGCCGCGCCAAGAAAACTGGACGTCAATGAATATTGTTGGATCGCTCTCCGAAATACCAGGTTTCTGGCCCAGACAAACATGTTTCTCATCTACAGTATTTATCTCCTGCCAATATAAATCCAGCCAAGCTGGCTCCAGCTAATTCTCACTCAATATGCCCTTGCAGAAACAAGCACCAAGAGGAGAAGTCTTTATCACAAAACAGTCCCGCGAACCGCGTAGCGACTATCGGTCCTATTTGATGCAATTATCTCACCGCCTTAGATACTCCTCCTTTAATGTCTGTTTTAGCGGCACCACTCAAGGAGTAAGGACACAAAAACAAGAGCTCTGACGCCCAGCATTTACCAATTCCGAAATGTGTCCAAAACCATTGCAAGTCTGTTGGGTTCTCAGTTTTTCCAAGACGCGTCTCAACATTTACGCACCGCCACATGGAAGGGAATATTTTGCCCCGTGGTCACACCGTACACAGGGCAGATGCACACAAACGGCGCGAGGGGTTCGAGTGCCAAGGATAAATCTCCCACGTGCCAGGGCCAGTGCTGCTGAGGAGCCGAGGAACCCCTGCAGCCCCCTCCCTGCTGCTCGAGAGCAGTGTTTGCGTCTACTATGTTTTGTTAAGCAAAACTCCCGCTACCAAGCGGTTGCCTTTATAAGAGTAAACAAACAAATCCCTGGTGAGTACAGAAATAACAGCTGCAGGGAGCAGGTGATCAGAAACAGGGAATTAAATAAAATTGCTTCCTCTTGGATCTTTGCTTTAAAAGTCTTTTAAAAGGAGCATTTTAAAACCATTTTTGCCTGTTAATTCCTTAGAAAATATGTAGAGGTAGTAGCACGGAGATAATTTTAAACACGGAGGCACTGCACCGCCCTTCTCCTTTAATCATCCCCACGCTGATCTGGGAACCCCTCATTCACATTATTAAGTTGAACTAACACAACAGCAAGGACTCCCTTCAAGCCCACGTAAAGAAACTGGGCATTTTACCTCAAAATTCTGGTCGCTTCTGGCACCTGCCCTCTCCTCTGGGGACCTGCTTAGCACGTTCCTTGTTGGGTCCTCAGTGGTGGGGCTGGGAGAGGTGTCATCATCTCAGGGAGCTTGAGAAGACACTGCTGGACTTGGCACCACCCGCACGGCTACCACCATTTAATCAAGTAAAACCCATCCTGTGTTGTTGTCCACGTAGAACACACTCGGGGTGCTTTAGCAGGGCCCTGGCTCTGCGTTTAGCTGCCAAACCGCCTGCGAGCGGATGCACGGCCGTGCGCGACGCGCTACCACCTCTGCCCTCGGCGAGGCGGGAGCCAGCGCTGCTCCCGCAGCAACGCGCTGCGCAGTCCTGCAGCAATTAAGCTAATTTCGCCCTGCTGAGCAGCCGCCAGGAATTAAAACCTGCACGAACGACAGCTCCGCGCGATCGCTGCAGACAGGAGAAAATTGCAGGAGTCAGGATGATCCCTCCCGCGCCCGTGCGGAAAGGACTGGAATTAGCGTGGGGTTCTCCACTCTCCTGCACAGGCATCAAGGAAAGACACTTCATTTTGGCACCCAG
>JAWLRI010000801.1:2151765-2187108 GCA_034781795.1 Crypturellus tataupa | reverse complement strand
AAAGGACTGGAATTAGCGTGGGGTTCTCCACTCTCCTGCACAGGCATCAAGGAAAGACACTTCATTTTGGCACCCAGCTCCAGTAATAAAAGTCGGGCTAAAAATACCAGGGAGGCTACAACGTTAATAACAGCGTGTGCTCAAACACGGCCGTAGGGGCCCTGCTGCAGCGGGGAACGTCACCTGTCTCAGCTTCCTTCTTGTTTGCCTCGCAGGGACGTCAGCAGAGCCCTGCAGGCCCCACAGCAGCCACTTTTCCCGATCCCGTGGGATATATACATTTTAACTTGCCTGCTTTTCCATCCCTGTACTTTATATTTGTGTTCTGCAGGGTTAGAGCAGATCAAATGTCATGAAACGCAAGCGCCGGTGGCAGTTGCTACCGAGCGCCTGATTTCACTGGGTTGATCCACCAAAGCAGCACAAGGAAGCGAGAGCAAGCGGAGAGCCCGGCCCTGCTCGGTGCTCAAGACCCCTTCAAACACCAGGAATGTTTATCAGCTCTCCCTGCGCTCGCTTGCAGGCAGCATCTGGAGGAACCAACAGCCAGCAAGCTGAACCCTCACTGCCCAAGCGCCCTGTCGCCCCAGCACCTGCTTTTCTTTAAGAAAAGCAAACAAACCCACCACACTCCTAATAGCTGGTTTAATTTTACTGCATCCTCTCATAATATTGCCCAGCACTCAATAAACAACAAATACTGAGACATCCATTCCCAAGAGACCTCCAAGCCTTGGGGTCGGACTTCCTTCTCTTTATTAAAGACAGCAAAAATATTTCCACCACTTTTCGTTCTCGTCTGTTCTACAGGGATGGACCCATGGAAGAACGAGCTGGATTCTCCACCTTCTCCCCCACGGAAGCGATTTCCAAGCATGGCCCTGTGTTACCACGTGTTTTTGTACCAGGACTGATGCAACACGGACACAACCCCGCCACATGCATTAGCAGCAAAGCTTGGAAGCAAACAAGCTTAAGCATAAAATCAAAACGATTGCAGGTGAAGTTCTAACAGCTGATGTACAACCTGCCTCAGACCTTGCCACCTTGGAGCTCTTCCTAGCTGGGAAACAGAGGGAATAGGAGACTCGGCGCTGCCACTGCCCTAACCAAGAAGCCACTGGACATGACGCAACCGGAGCCATTCCCAAAATGGGGATGACAAATAAATAAATAAAATCGCTGCCTTATTTTCATCTCTGCGTTTCCCAAGTTCTGGGCAATGCCGTGCACGTCTTGGTTTCATCCACATCACCCTCTCCCTGACTTCCGAGCACGCTAATAAGAATAAATAAGCCCGGCTTGCTAAGAGAGCTTTAAAGAGCGGGATGCCCAATGAAAGCCCCCGGCGCCTTTGCCAGCCCTGCCCATTTCACTGCCAGGTGCCATGAGAGCACGAGAGGCCACCGGAGAAGCGGGATCTCACGTATCGCCTCGCAAAGAACCTGCAAGTAGCAGGAGATGCCGGAATAAGCGGCGCCCTGCACAAATGCAGGGCTTGACTTGCAGAGTCCCCTGCAATTTTATTTTTTTTCTGAAGCAGCTGGGGGAACCCAGCGCTTTTTAGCTTCTTCTTGACACTTTTGCCAAAATATTGCAGTATCCGTTGTTATCTTTAGTGCTGTATTAATCAGCACGAGGCCGCCGCCGATGCAGCGTCTTTCCGAACGGCACATGCCCGCACCTCGGAAAATAAATCCGGGTGAGCGCAGCGACGGGAAGACAGATGTTCTGCATTTGAGCATCGCCAAGCAGCGCTTCATGCAACCTGAGCAGCCAAGCCCTGCGGGCCCTTCTGATGATGGAGATCTATCCGGGAGGTTAAGTGAGGAAATTAGCTTTAGAAATACAACTTGGCAGCGCAGCAGTGTCGCAGGGCAGCTCTCGAGGATGACGATGCTGCTGCGAGCGAGCAAAACATGGCAAAAGAAAGCAGTGCCACGAGCAGCCCCCGGACCTGCGGCGGGTGCCGCTTGCAAATATTGCGACTGCGACGCTTCGAATCTGCAAATTGGATCCCGTCTTCCCTGGCTCCCTGCCCATTTTTCCTTAAATTGATTTATTAACGTCCACTGTGGCTTTGCAGTTTTATCCTTTTAGCAATAATAGATGCAATATATCACCCAAACAAATTTTTAAGAGTACATCATTAGAGTGATGTAGCGCTGGTAATAAACCCCTTCACACTCGGCTGAACTTAAATCAGTTTCTCCTTATTGATTTTTGGTCATGACATAATTTTAAAGTTCAACTCAGTTAATAAAAAAAAGATTTGCTCCGGTTTGTGTGCAAAATACTTGTGTTGTACGTCTGCACATCACCTGCTGCAAAGGCTCCTCGGGATTTATATGTCCCTTCGAGCAGGAGCTTGTCCTTATAGAGGCTGCCTGAGCCTTCCCTTTGCAAAAATGGCATTTCTCAGCCCATTTCCAGCCACACAAGCCTCGTGTACAGGACACCTTCCCCTGCACCCAGCTACGTGGCTGGCCACAGCCGTCTCATCTCCCTACAGCAGAATTTTGAGCAACGGACCTTTGCGTTTTACACAAATCCCTCACTTTATAAAGCACTGACATCCACAAAGCCACCCTCTGTACCCGTGCTCCCCATTTTCTTCTATGGAAAAAGCAGCAAATAATTTGTTCCTCTTAGCTTTTTTTTTTTTTTTTTTTTTTTAATAAACACAACATCTATAAAATTAGGATATTTGCCTCCTTTTATGTCCCAAAGCGACAGAGCTACAAAGGGGAGCTGAAGTCAGAGGCAGCGGGGGCTCATCCCGCACATCCCACCAGGACCGCACTCCTGATGAACGAGCACTACCCCAACCTCCAGGTTTTGGCAGGGCCATCGTGTAATTTGGGGAATAAAAGACAAGGAAGCCTAATAGTGCAAGAGCACGTCTATGCCAGGCGTCACCCAGATCGGGGATACCGTAGTTGTACCCCAGTTTGTTCCCATTTCCCAGGAAACCAAGGAGTTGGTTGTCCACCTTATGATGCCTTTAGCCAAGGACAGGTGTTTTAGCCACTATTTGCACAGGACACAGTCACAAATAATTCCTGTAATAACACGAATAGTTAGGCAATAGCAAAACTGAGATTTACTTTTTTTGTCATCTCTTTGCCCTCTATTCCAGCATCTGCAACTGCTCATTGTGGTTTGGGTACTTGAGTCCTTCCAGCGTTGCTCTAATAGAGAAAGAGCGGCCTAAAAACTGCATCTTGCACAAGACACCCCAGGCCTACTTCTTTCTTCGCATTGGTCTCACTCAGACATAGAGAGAAACTGATCCTGAAAAGGACTTTAAGAATTGGTAAGGATCAATAAAATAAGTAGTAGTTGAAAGGACAGAGGTCAGCTCACAGCCACGGGTCAGTCAAACAGATGCTTAAAATGTAAAAGTCCTTAAAAAATCAAAAAAATAGAATTGCAGAGCCTAGGATGATTCTCACCCTCCAAAAAGAAGTTCTGATTTCAGAACATTATCATCAAATTTGACTCCAAAAGAATAATTCACCTAGCAGTAACTGTGCCTTTTGATAGCCTTGAAAAAAAGGCACACGCATACATACACACTGACTAGCTATATGCAATATTCAAATTAGTAAATATTCAAATTAGCCCCATATGTAAAATCTGAATCAGTGCCACATGTAACAACACTGGTTCACCTGCAAGTTGCACTGCAGCACAGACCCCCTGCACCTGCCTGGCCTCTCTTCTCCTTCCTCCCTGCTAGAAATAAGCCCCTAATGAGGAAATCCATACTTATCCATTTTTTTATTTGTGTTTTACAGCACATGCTGTAAAACAGTCTTTCTCCAGATGTAATGGTATATTGATTTTTAATTTAAAAATATGCAAACATGCCATTTGCAATAGCGACTCCATACACACAAAATCTGTATATGGGGACTTTTCGATCTGCACCACAACACGCAAGCGTTTAGCACCAATCCCAAACACGTTTGCCAGTAAAAATAGGACAAGCACAGATTTCCCCCCAAATAAAAACCACTTTCATAAAAAGCTGATACAAACAAACACGTGTGGCGAACTTGCCAAGCCCCAGGGTTAATTTAATGCCACCGCGATGCAGTTGTTACGGATGGGGCAGCACCTCTAACTTGACTTCACGCTTGCTCTACATTTCCTGGAACGAGACCAAATTCAATACCACAGGCAGGAATGTACGGCCCGTGCTGTAACCTTGTTTTATTTTTTTCCTCCTTTTTTCGGGGGGAAAAAGTAATGCCAGCAGAAATACCAATAAGAATTCGTCATTCACAAAAATGGAATTTCGGAAAAAACATGCTCAGCACCTGTAATAATAATTATGACTGACTTGTTGAAAGACACCAGAAAAAATAGTCACTGGATCTATTTTCCGGAATTCTGATTAAAACTGGGAGCCGGGGAGTGGAAGGAGGCATGGACAACTGCTGTTTTACACGCTGGGTATATTTTTTCCCCTCCTCTGGATGAATACTGAAGTTTGGGGCAGCTAAGAAATAACTAGAGGTTGTGTTTCCAGCTAGGATAAACTGGGCTGTTTTTATCAGCTTGAATAGAGCAAAGTGGACTTACACCTGCTGAGAATCTGGCTTTGCACTTATTTTTCTATTCTGTTTTAATGTACTTAAAATATCATATTGGAATCTGTGGTTTCATAGAAAAAAAAAAGTACTGGGTGCAAGAGCAACAGCGAGGAAAATATCTTGCCTAGACACATGCTGCATTCATAATTACTCTTTTAATTTTTAAGTAATTCAAAAGAAAAAATGCTGAATATTTTTCAGAATGTACCCTATAATCTTACAACATATTTAGAAAGGGAAATTAGAGCTGTGCTAAACTACCAATTGTGTCAGCAAAAACAGCCTTTCATGGCAAAATGACAATTTTCTGTCTTTGAAAGCTGCCTTTCTAGTTCAAAAAAAAAAAAAAAAAAAAAAATCAGGCAGGAATGAAAAGTGTTTTGCCGTATTATTGTGCAAACCAGCAAAAATACATTCTGCCCCGCAAGAGTTTTGCCAAATTAAATACATTAAATATGTAACTCTCCGAGATCAGTCACCAGGTAGCAAAGGATCTATAAAAAATAAGTATGCAAAGGTAAATAATCAAGCTATCACCGTTTTGATCAGCTACAGGTCTGTGCAAACACTCGAGTTTATTTATTCCTTCTGCATGTTGTACTGCGCGGGGTTTAGCCCCCGTGTGCAGAACGGCGCGAGGCCGCCCAGCGCGACGCCCGCGCACGGAGCTCGCCAAGGGGAAAGGAGAGGTGTCAGCGTGGGAGAAGCAAGGCCAAGGGGAGCCTCGTGCCAGGGAACCTGGTCAAGACCTAACTGCCCTCTCCAAAGAGGCTTCATACGGCGTCGAGGGCGCAGGGACCTTCAGCCCCTTATATTCTCAGCACCCACTGGGGAATTTCCTTCTCTTTCTCGCTCCCAGCCTCTTTTGGGTTATTCTGCCAAAACACTCAAGCCTAGGATGGTCCAGGCACAGGACTCTCCATGGGAGGCGCAGAGGGTTTGGCAAGCACCTCTCGGTCTAGTTTCTGGGCGTTTCGATGATGCTCACGTTGGGCTGAGGCTGCTGCCGAGCTGTGTCCCAGCACATGTGCCGATCACGGAGCCCAGACTTCTAGGAAGAGGGTCCGCTGGAGCTTGCTTCAGGCACCAGAGACTTGCCAGTGAATCGGTTTTCCATAGAGGCATCCATTAGTTATTAGAGATGTGCTGCTTTAGGCTCCTCTAAGACCTGGGCAACGTTTCCTGCGAGCCAGCAAGGCCTTGAGAGGGGAGAGCGGCTCGATAAAAATCAAGGCTGGAGACATAAATAAAACACAAACACCCTCAAAGCGCTAGCTCAGCACTAGGAGGGCTAGGGATTGGGGCGAAAGGAGAGCAGAGCGTTAACCTGCTGCCAAAATATATTGCATAAAGCAGCAGCAGGGGGAAGACGAGGCAAAAAACAGGGCATGGCACCTCCTCCCTTCTGCCTCTAGCAGGGAAGCAACCAGCTCTTCTCCTTCAGCTCAGCGCAGCCACGAGAAGGTCAAGCCCGAAGGCAGCAGCAGGGATGTTTCTTGTTCCCAGTGACACCTACCCGTCTGCGATCACCACTAACGAACCACGACTGAGACCTGCCCCGCACAACAGGACAGGGCTCCCGAGCGCGCACCAGGGAACGCAGGGAGCAGCAATCCCGCCTCGTCTCTCGAGACGCTCCGTCTTCCTCGGCTCCGCGTTGACATCGCTCAGGATGCGACTGACGCGCGGGCTCTGTCCCTTACGCCAGCTGCATCTTAAGATTTGAACATCAGACAGGGCCAAGTGACAGATGATCAAGAGACAGAAAAGCAGTCTCAGGTGGTTGTATCAGTAGGCAAATCCCAAATTTGTTTTCAACAGTTCGCTTAGAACAACAAGACTGGAGAAAAAAGTCACACCGCGACAGGGGGAAAAACACAACCAACCCCAAACCTGAGCAGTGGTTTCAATCTCCATTTATTAAAAACTTAGCAGAGCACAAGTGAACACAACAGTGGTAAACCTAGACCCAGACTAGGGGTTTCTACAGGAAAAACACAACAAAACACTCTTGGTCGAACCAAAAAATCTCAATGAAAAATTCCTGTGGCTACAGCACTGTTCAACAGCTTAAGTCAGTAAAAGACCATTTCACCTATAGCAAGTTATGAAGCAGAAAACCGAGCACCAAAAGCCCCGTGTGCCACTGCCATAACCTTCTTGTGCCATCCGACTATGTGCTATATTTTCTTATGTTGTCCAAAGGCGACCCTGAGGTTCAGGAGCAGCTCGTGGTGGGTGTACAGATATCGCAAGGACAAGTTTGCAATTATAAGATAATCAAGGGCAGGAGAGGGCTCATTTTCCCAAAAGGCCCCGGCTCTGCTGTGATCTGCTTTTTCCTCCCCAAAACCCCTTGTTACTCTGCATTAGTACCTTCTTCTAACCCCAGAAATCCCCTGCATCCCATTTCCCCCAAGTCAGCCTTGGATTTTGCACAGATATTTGAGCACTTCCAGGTAGCGCACGCTGTACATGTGAAAACACAAGTTACACGGCAAAAAGCAGATTCCTGCTGTATCAGATGTTATCACAGAAATTAAACACTGTGCCACGGTCCGGTGTCTTCCTGAACAGCAACGTTTCAGACGGCCCCATTCTGCTGAATGCTTTGCATTTACAGAAGCAGATATGCTGCTGATTGGATTATACCGCAAGCGAAAATTCCAGAGTATTAACGATAAAATCCATTATTAGGGATAGGGATGAACGTATAGTCATGGGGCATATTAGTAACTAACTTTTAAATGGAGATTACTTCTGCGAGTGAAAAGGCAGAAATAATCCCCTCTAAACCTGCTTCCTCATTACTGCTGGCTGCCGACAGCCTCCTCGGGCACATCGCAGCCTCACCTCCCGCATCCTCAGGAATCCCAAACAACAAGAAAATAGCAAAACTGGGAACCGGAAAACCATCTGAAGAAACAAACAAAAAATGGCGATAACAGAAGAAGCGCCACCCTTCGTGGTGAGCAGCACCTCCCATTAGGCGAGGGCATTGAGGAGTTGGGGGTGATGCCTGTGTCCTGCTCCAGCAGCTGCTCCTAACCAGCTGGAGGACAATCCACATGGATTCACTCAGGACAGAGCACGCCAGACCAACCTCAATCCTCCTCTAGGACAAAAGGACTGGCCAAGTGCAAGGGAGAGCTGTGGACATCACAACGTCTAGACTGCAGCATGGCTTTAAACACCATCTCCCGCAGCATTTCCAGGAGGAAAACAAGGAAATACTGGTTGAGCACCTGGGTTCCAGGGGCACTGCTCAGTGGTGCCACATCTGCCGCTAGTGATGAACCACTGTGATGAGGAGAGTAACCCAAGCCAACGCTGCCAAGTCATCACCCAGCGTCCTCCGACGCGAGCCGAGCACAGGGCAGGCTGCATTAACAACCCTCAATGTTCAGCTCAGAGTGCCTACAGGCTCCTGGCCAGCGTAACAGGATGGCTCACACAGGCCAGACACTTGTTCCTTCGCTAACCCGGGTTTTCTCCGAGGTCTCATTCCTGCAAGCGCTCCAAACACACAAGCGGTGCCCTTGATTTCTAGGGGTTGCTCATGTGCTCACACACACGCACATGCCTCGAGCTGGCAGGAGCCGGGCGCGAAGAGGCAAAGACAGCGCTTTTAAAAGAGGACAAACCCTCTCTGTTAACACATTACTCGTTAACGGAGCCTCCAGGTCAATTCAAAGCTGTTTGAGGGATTTAACTCCGAGATGAACCCAAAAAAAACCCGAGCATTTGAACTGGAGCCCTGCGAGACCCTCAGCATCCTTCAGTGCCAGCGACGTGGGCAGCGATGCGCGGGGCACCCGGTTCAACGCAGAAATCGGATGTTTTATGCCAAAAGAGATCATCCTTAAATGCCTTCAATTACCCCGTAACCAGAGCAAGCATCTCAAGATTTGCCATATTTCTGGCACCAAGTAATGTTTTTTTTTTCTGCAGCAAATTCAGATAGTTATTTATAGCAAAGGAATTTTTTTTTAAGGCCATCCAGCTACATCTCTATGTTTTATTTGTGAGGAAAAAGAATTTCCTTCATGGAGTTTTCCTCTGGGAAATAGCTGTAGACAACAAGAGAATATTTCTGCTGCTGCAAAACCCCCTTTTTCGGTAAACAGATGCAGTGAAACCTATACTTGTTTTTATTTATACTTGCTGGGCTTTAACTTGGCTACATCAGCAGCCAAATATCATGGAATTATTTCCCAGTATCACTTATTTATACATGTATGCATATATAAAATATATATATGTGAATGCTTGTTCAAGTTGGAGCCTCTTCTAATTTGTTTTTATAAGCACAGTGTTTACATTTTCCAGGTTCTCTCTCTAATACGTACAGATGTTTGTACTCCTAGCTGAGATTCTCATAAAACCCACAGTTCCTGGCATCCACGTTTTAAGGATGTAAAACGTCACAACATTGATTTTAAGACAAAATAAAACAGAGCACCAGCTGGAGTTGGGGGAATCTGCAAAGACTCAGCAGCTTCGTACTAGGTCTGGTGCTTTGGCACTGCCAAGAGGCTGCTTAAGCAGTAATTGTTTTATTTTAAAGATTATATATATATATTATATATATATATGTTTTTAGGGTTTTTTTGGACCATATTTCACTCAGCAAAGGGAAGCAATGCCAACAGCACTAACAAAGCAACACGGTGGCACTGCGGGTAGCTGAGCATCATCTCAGGGAGGTCCCATGCTATGGGACTACATCTTCCTTAGTTTCTGTTGCAGGAAAGGACAGGGCCTCCTGCCCTTCAGTTCCACCACGGGATCTCCATGGCAGGGTTGGAAAGGAGGAGGGAATGAGCATTTCTCACTGAATGGGCCCACAGAAGGTCAATATTATCTGCTGGTTTTAAAACCTGAGACAGTAACTGAAGCAGCTCCCAAAGTCTCTGTCCCCATGACCTGAAGGGCAAAGTACGTTGTTCTGCTCATTCCTCTGATTAAATAAAATGTCACTTAAGGATAATAAAAATCTCACTGTTGTGTCCACATAATCCCAGGGCCTCGTTGCCAACAGTTTGCAGCCTTAAGTAGCCAATCTAAGTTTGCAGAACACATTGCCAACAATAACCAGAAAGCCAGCCTGGGCTTTAGAGCGAGCATTTTCTTGGCAATTATTTGTGATAATCGTGTCTCAAACCGGTACCGTTTCATAAACAAGCAGACCTCACACAGAGCTAGGAATAACACTTTTCTCTAATACCCCTCATGCAAGCAGAGTTAAGAATTACAAACAACTTCTGAGGACTAACCTAAGCAGAGATAATACAGACATGCTGGAATGGTAAAATATCAGGGATTAAAGTGAAGATCCCCTTTTTTTGGGAGCTACACAAAAGGCTCCAGAAGCCAAGACTGCATTGTACATGGGGGGGGACACGGCAGCAAGTCTTCCGAGCACCGTCACTGCTTCCGCTGCCTCCTGGCACTCCGAGGAGGTGGCAGGGGATTCCTAGCTCTTCGCATCTGCCCTTGCCATGCCGCAGTAAGTGATGCTCAGGGTTTGAGCCCATTCCAGAAACCTACCCCTATCTGAGGGTCTACACGGATCCTCTCAGCTACTGTTTTATAGAAATCCTTCTCCCGCACTACAACCTCCTTTATCTTCACACCATCTCAAAAAAAAAAACTCTCTGGTGACAGTCAGCTGGAACAGGACAATCTTCTCCCAGCACTGCTCACACACGGATGCTCACACAACACCCACCTTAGAATCACAGGATCTTTATGGTTGGAAAAGGCCTTCAAGATCATCAAGTCCAATGGTTCAACACCATGTTTGTCACACCGTGTCCTTAGGTGTCTTAGCTACGTGTTTCTTCAACACCTTAACAAGGTCTGCACCACGTTCACTGCTGACACCCTGCCAAGCTCATCACAATTTCCCCTTCAGCCAATGATGCTTTAAACCACAAGCACATTTACTAACCTAGCAGAAGCTGCAAGCGCAACTTAAAGGATGGTTTGCACCTTTAATAAAGGGATGCTATAAAATCTGTAATGGCTACGTATAGCCATATATAAACTACATATGATCACATAATTATTACTTATACATGCACATACACAAGCTTAGCTTTTCCAGATCTGGCCTTCTGTACTTCCCTTTGCAAAAGGGGACTTTCCTTAACAGGGCTTCTCTGCTGGGTCCTTGACAACTTCGAGGTCGTTTGGTAGCTTCATTCCTGCACAGAAGAAGCTCTATTTCCAAATACCTCCCTTCATCCACCAGAATAAGGGTACAGCACTGCAAGAACCTTCCTGAATGGTTTAGTTCTTACCAAGAAGCCTGTAAAATTTGTGGATATTACTTGAAAAAAGTTTGCCTTTCAACTACAGAGGGAGGAAAAAAAAAAAAAAAAAAAAAAAAAAAAAAACCAACACTGGTGAGTTCAAGTTTCCCACCCTAGACATTAAAAATAAATAAATAAATAAAATAGATTCTGCTGAAGCACCAAAGGCAAAACCCTGAGCTGAATAAGCATTCTTATAATTAAAGCCCTCCTTAATGAAGGCACAGTCATGCAACAGAAGCTCGGCGCATGTTGGCTTCAGGGAGCTTTGGAGGCCAAGACAACGAGTACCTTAATACAGATTATAATAGACACCAGTGGGCGCATTAGTCTCAAGCCCAACTCAGCCCCTTATCCAGGTCCAAAGGTTTGGTTTTTTTTTTTCTTTGTTTTTCCAAGGAAAAGAACTCTCCCAAGCCAGCCTATCTTGCAGAGAAGGGTGCACAAGCAATGGGTAATTTACCTCCAGGTTGGCACTGGCTCAGAACGTTTCTGCTGATTAGCGGAGAGATTGCTCAAACGGGCTTTGCGATAGTGCTAAGTTCTTGAACTGATGGAAATAGGGAAAACACGCCGAGCACGTAATCGCTCGATATTCCATGGAAATGTTAAAATAAATTAGCACCAGGAGAAGCCGGTCTACATTTGTATTCTTCAAGGGAAGCCCAACGCTAGCCCGTGGCTTGGTCTACTAAGAGAGGAGAGAAACCAGCACAGCGCGGTCAGTGCCGCGTCGGGAGCTCAGAGGGGGCCCAATGCAGAGCACCCCAATGCAGATGCTGGGGGCAATGACGGAGGCACCGCGCGCGATGCGGCACCACGTGCTGGCGCCCCAGCTCTCCGGCCCGGACGCAGCAGAGCCCGTTGCTGCAAGGCAAGTTCAGCGCTAAGAGGATATGGCAGCGCTCCACACCGTGGTCTCGTTGCATTAGGCGGCGTACGGCGAGAGAAATACATCTTTAGACAGGGGAGATGGCACCCTGAACACATGCGAGCGGCAGCCCGCTCTGCGCCCCTGCTGTCAGCTGCAGCCTCCGGCAAGGAAAAGCCTCCTCCGAGCCCCATCAGCTGCCAGGGGTGCAGGGGAAGCAACAGAGCCAGGCGTGGGCGCACGTGGTGCCTGCAAGATGTCCCCACTGGGGAAGATGCACCCAGAGGCCGTGCCCCACAACCATGGGCGCGAGGCAGGCGCCTTTCCACACTGGGAGCCCTTTCAAATACGACGTAGTGAAGGGCGACGGCACGAAGGAAGGAGAAACCATCACAACTTGAGCCTGTGGCTGCCTGGCTACTCTTCCAACAGCTGAACAAGTCTGCAGCTAAACAAAGACCACTTAATTACTGTTTCCAGATGATTACGATCAGCTGGCCAGCCTTCCCCGCACACACACCAGCCCGGGCGAGCTGTCTGGAGGGGGCTCCAAGGCTGCCAGCTCCTGCACACCCCTCGGAGACCGCTCCGTGGGAACCGGTCACCTCAAAGCCCAAGGCAAAGCAGGAGCATCAGGCAGCGCTGGGAACGGTCGTATCAAATACCCACCAGCACCAGCAATCACCTCTTCCTGCAGCTCCGGACCATCCTCGGCTGCCCTGGCAGCCGCTCAAGTGTGTTCACAGCTCAGCTATTGCTATGCAAGAGGCTGAGCCTCGGCAGTGGAGAGCAGAAAAGATCAAAATAGCTGGAAAAGGGGAGAGCAGAGCTGAGCTCCAGCGCTAACAGCGAGTACTAATGGAGTGGGGAGGAACAAGGCGCCAAAATGTTTTGGCAACGTTGAGGGAAACAACAGAAGCAGCAGCCCCTTCCCACCCTAGCCCAAGTAACAGCATTGGGCTAGTTCTCCCGTCCTGGCTGCAGAAACCCATCGAGCCTCACCAGGTGCAGGTAGCAGGACTCCAGCAGCAGAATATCTGCCCTTCGGGGTAACCTTATACAGGCGGCCCTCCAGGGCATGGCGTGTCTGCTGGCCTGGGTCACGTATCCTCCGGGCTCTGCTGTGGAAAGGGGATATAAAGGCAGGTGCAGTCTCCAGTTTGACCCACAATGGCTGTGTTTATTCTATGCTCATGGACTTCATATCACCTGTGAACGTCAAAGGGGTGAGCAGTCTCCAGATAGGGGTACATCTTCTGCATCTACCATCCCATGAATCCGTAGGTTCACTGAAAATAGCAAAGTTGCCCTCGCTTTACCAGCAAATTACAACCAAATGCTCAGGAAACACACTCTAGGTGAAGATCCACTGAAAAACCACCCTGCTCGCATCCGGGTTCATTAACAGCAGCCCTGAAAGCAGCCCTGAGAGCATCCCTGACCACCTGGGCAGAGCATGCTCTATCACCCAGGCTCTTTAGTCAGCGGCAAAGTCTCTGCCATGGGACTCGCCAACCATTCCTCAAAGAGGTAGAAAACGGCACTGTTTCTGCCTAACTTTTGTTGTGAGCAAACCTGCCAGGAATTGGGACAGGTCCTATACATCTATTTCCACAGCAGGCCTATCTGCATGCAACAAATACATTAGAACCTATAGGAAGGACCTTGTGCACCAACCTACAAGGCAACAGTGGGAGAAGGGAAAAGTAAGGACTAATTTATGCTAATAAAATCATTTAAACAAAGCAGGTAGCTCTAAATTGTTCTGTTTAAAAAAGCCCCAATTAAATGGGATAATTTTTCATTTAAAGTATTTTGATTGTGACTAAGCAGACTGGCACCTGAATTTTTGCAAGGATGAAACAGTTCATTTTGCTAATGTTTGCGTGAGAGAAAGAAAACAGGAGGGAAAAAAAGAAATCCATGTTTTCTTTCTTTCAGCCTATTCCTACTCAACTAAGCGCTTTGCAAGTGTTTCAGAGCACTGAAGTCCTCTCCAGTGTTAATTAGGTCATTTATTCAGCAAAGTTCCCAAGATTTCGGTGCGAACACTCTCCTTGCCTTCTGACAGGTTACACAACAGAGAGCTCGGGGGGAACAACCACCCAAAAGCCCTTCAGTGGCAACGCTAACCGCAGGTGCACCAAGCGATGCTCTTCCACAGCGGGGACTGTTCTACCCCACGTTTTCATGTGCTTAACTCATTGTGTTGCTTTGTTTTTTGCTCTTTTACTTCCATAGCAGGTTTTTGCCTTCAGACCCAGGCTGCAACAAGCCCAGCTGCAAAGGGGAGCACCAGACGAGGCTGCCCGGAGACGGCCAAGGACGGAGCCCACCAGCACTCGCCTCGAGCCTTGCCCAGGATGCTGGGCCAGCTGCTCGGCCCCCGTGCGCCTCTGCTTTCCGGTCCACCTTCCGATTATCGGTGTCGCGTGTTTCGGATCGCGGCCTCGCGGCATTCCGCGGGGGTAATAAATCACATTTCGCATGCCGCGCGTTGGGCTGCGGGCATGCCCCAAACCCACCCTTAATTTGATAAGCTGCTCGGCATGCACACCCGCACGCAGCCGGCACCGTCCCTCGGGACCAGCACTGCCCATTCTCAGGGCTCAGATCTACATTAATATATATACACACACACACACAGAGCTGTAGGCTCTGCTCTGCCATGGGCAGGGAGCATCCCTCATCCCTAGCAGAGGGCTTGCAGACAGCAAGACCCATGGGAAAGCAAGAAGGCAAACCTGATTTGAAGCAAGTCCCGTCCTAGGCTCCCATGAGATGCAAAGGGCTGCGGGGGGGAAACCAGCTCCCCTTATCTCCTGTAGCGAGAGCCACAGGCCCCTCCGGCCTCGCTCCGGCCCCTCACCTTCCTAAAACCCAAAAACCCAGACAGCCTTTTCATCCCCACGCTTTGGAGGCAGCCTAACACCCAACTAATAAAGAAATGTTTCAATTAACTTTTTACGACTTCTGGAAAACCATCTGTGCAATTCAGCCGTGCTCCCCTTTAGCCCCCTGACAGAGCCTCGTTCATCTGCCAGAGCCGCTGCGTTTCCTGGGGCCAGTGCGAGCCCTCCTTTGCTGGACACCCCAGCCCATCACCCGGTTTTAATAGCGGCCAGCGCCCGCACTCAGTGCAAAGGTTCTCTGCGCAAAAGAAGGGGCACCTGCACAGAGGTGGCCGACCTGCCTCGTGCTTTGTACGGCTCCCGTCCCCTCCAAACGCCACCTCAGCGGCACTTCATAAAAACCAGGGGCAAGACGCTCACCGCGGCCTCCAGGCTAGGGCTGCTTATACACAGAGCAAGGGTGATACCCCCTGCACCCGAGGCTCTCCCATGCTTGGGGCCAGCTTTGCGGCTCCCCTAAAACATGGGAACGCTGCCGGCAGCGCTGCTATGCCCACCGCTGTGCCAGCAGCACGTTCAGCTCCCGATCGGGGTCTCCCCGTGCCAGGTAGATCCTCACACACACACAAACCCAACCGTGGGAGCGGGGCGCTGCGAGCGGCGCCTCCACACGGAGGGATTAGCGCCTTGAATAGGAATCTGCAGCATCAGGCGTTTGCGCCGAAGCCTGCGCTAGCGTCCCGCAGAGACAGCGGGAACAGAGGTGCCTGCTAGGAAAGTAAGTCCATCAAGGAACGCTTCAAAGAGCACAGTAAAAGCGGAGCGATAATCCGGGTTTCCTGAAAACCCACCCGGCATCCAGCCTTGGCGGGAGTGTTTCCCACTGCGGTCCAACAACCATCCCAGAGGAAGAGAGGCTCAGCGCCACACAGGTCAGCTGCTACTGAAATGAAACACCTTCCTGCATTTTGCCAAATGCAGAGAAATCCTCTCTGCCCTTCCCAGCTTTCAGCCTCCCCCCGCTCCTCCTTCACTAACGGTACTTGTGCTCACAGTGCTCGCCTGGAAACCTGTGCACAACAGAACTCATTACCAAGACAAATCACCTGCAGGCCGGGCCGGCACAAGTGACAGAAGCAAAGGCTGCACCGCGCCGCTCGCACAGAGGGACTCGGCGCACGGGCTCAGCCTGCTCTGCCACATGAGATAAACACACGGCCAGCAAGATCCCCAGCACTCCACCGCTGGGGCAGGGGAGAAGCCGATGCGGTGCTGGGCAGGACGTGCGCTGCGATGGTCACCACGGCCTCCTTGGGCAGCGTTAGCGGGGTGGGTAAGAGCAAAGCAGGCGCCTGCCGAGGCCACGTCCACTGAGCGCCACTTTGACGGGGCCGCCTCACTAAGATCCTGCTCCGAGCCCCTGTTGTGCTGCTCCAACACAGGCTTGCCCGGCCTCTGAACATCTCCCTCTCCTTCCTAAAAACAAGAGCAGCTTGGCTGACAGCAGAAAAACACACTGATCCAACAGCCCGGAATTTCTGGAGTCGCTGCTGAGGTTTGGAGCTTTGTCCCTCACTCCTACAACTGTGTTTAATTAAATCTGGTGCAAACCTTCTCTGTCAGATTTCACTTCCCTCCCAACAGGTCCCAATCCATGTTTTCCAGGTGGGCTAGCATCTCCCGCAGTGTTTGAAGAGGGCTGTTTTCCTGGGAGGCAGCACAGGGGTGGCTGGCGTTCAAGCTTTGAGCAAAGACGGAGCTTGAGCTGCAGCATCTCCCCTGGCCCGGCTCACCCGCCCTCAGCCAGGAGAGGAGCGAAATAAATTCAAATCACCGTTTTATCCTACAAGTCAATGGAGCTCTAAATTGCCTTTAAATCTGCGGCCCAGGCTACCCCTCACCCAGCAAGCAGCTTCCTCGGTGCCTGTAAGCACCGGAGCTCCCGCCGGCTCCTCCAGCCAGGACTGGAGCATCCGCATCCCAGCAAGGGCCCAGCTCCATCCCCAAGAGCCCCTGCTTCCTCCTCATGCAAGCGCATGGGAATTCCCTCCTCTTCTCCAGGCAAAGCCAGGCACAGCAGGAAGAGGAATTTCTCCTGCTCTTCTCCACTCAGGTTCCCAAAATGTGCCTGAATGGAGCAGGGAAGGATGCCCGGTCTTCCCAGCACCAGAGTTGCAGCCCAGCCAGCCCTATCCCGAAGGCTGAAACTCGTCTCTCACCATCACCTTCTCCCAGGAACGAAGCTGCCGACTCGGAAGGACCTTCTGGCCCAAGGGAGCCAACAAAACCAGCGGCCCAGGAGGAAGGTCCCTGCTCTGCACATGCCCCGACGCGGCAGCAAGAAAGGTCTCGTCTCTTATTTTCCAGTGCTCAAGGAATGAGGTAAACCGAAACCTCGGGGTTTCTTGGTTGCCCTAGTGATTTTCAGCACCGATTACAATTACCGATTGCAATTCCATGCATTTCCCCAGCAGGTAGAGTTATGCGAAAAAAACGTATGTGTTCAACGAGGGTTTTTGTTTTGTTTTTAATGAGAAGCTCTCAGGGGCTCAAGTCATTTACACGTCTAATTTCTGCCCATCAGCTCAAGCCAACATACCCATTAGAGCTCAAATTCCTGGTAGAAAAGTCAGATGAAATGCAGCCATTTACAGCTTGGAAAATTCACATTTCAAACCAATGTCTCTTCTGGAGATTGTTTTCCTCGCTTGTTTACATATACAGAAAGACACAAAGCCTCAGTTTATATTTTGCTGCACAACACATGTTTTTTGCTGCAAACTTAACTAAAAAGAGCAGTCAAAAAAACTATATTCAGTCCCCTTGCATCATACAGGATTAAAATGTTGTCTACAACAGCACTATAATGTGATTTCATATTCAATATTCTTCTCTTGTATCAAGTTGTACTACTGAAGACAGCATAGGTTATTTTCCGAGCTTATTTTATTTTGCTTTATCCCTTGTGAAGGGCGCTCGTCATGGCAAAATGCCAGCGAAAAGGCCATGGGAAAAAGAAAACAGGTAAGAGGATAAAGTATTTCTGGTAACAGGCAGAAGATGCTTCCAGGCTGGACAGCGGGAATGATTAAGAATGACCATTTCAAAGCGTTTGAGGGGCTCAATGTCAAATCAAAGGTCTCTGCTGGGAAAATCAACATAGAAGCCTGCCTGTGTTATAGCGCTGTGTGATGCTGTGCTCCAACGCCTGGGTGCTCCAAGGGTTTAATTTGCAGGCACATGCGATTTCCCTGCCCGTTACCCATCTCCCCACACAATAACATCCAGCTGACGCGGCCCCGGCGAGCGCTGCCAAGGCAAATTGCAAGGAAGGATTCGTTCAGCTGCACGGCAACACCTCCAAAATTCTCATTTAGTGCAGCTTGCTGCCAATCACGTTAATTCCAACACAAATGTCAAAATAAGATTAAAAAAAGTTGCCTGATTAAAGGAGCGAGCAACAAGGAATGCAAAAAAAAACGTTAAAAAAATAAAAAAAGGTCAGCTTAAATGAGGCAAGCCTTTTCCTTTCCTGCATCTGCAGGCAAATGTGAACTCTTGAAAATAAGAGGCAATTATTTAACCTGGGTAACCCAACAAGGATGTGGTACGGCCAACACCAGCTGCAGTGCCAGCACCGGGGTGCAAGTTCTGCGGTGGCCGTGGCCAAGCAAACACAAACCAGGGGCAGAGACTGGATATTCGCTAGCATTGATGGAACTGGCCCCTAACGTGGTGCCGCTGCACCCGCTCCGGCCTCATCCCCTTGCACCTTGGCCTGCGAGCGCAGGGAAAAGGAGGAGACGCTCCTCACGCCGCCCCAAACACGCGCAAGGTGCACAGCGTGCGCCAAATGCAGATTAACTTGCCTGGTTGGGGGCGGGAGGGTCAAGCAGGGTCAGACAACCCTGAGGTCGCCCTGGCTGGTCCTGCTGTAACCAGACTGCACACCTGCCTCGGGCTTTGCTGTCTTCAGCCCCCAAACCCGCTTCTGTCCAGCACCCCAAAAGGGAAAACACTCCATATCCACATTCTTGCACTGGTTAATAGCTTATCCCTGCTTGAGTTTGGGCTGGAAAGTGGGAATCCCTCAAAGGACCCAGGAGGAGCTGATGGAATAAGCGGTGGCTGGCTTGGTCCATACCACAAACTCCTAAGCAACTCGAGATTCAGACTTAGCCCAGTCTTTCAAAAAAATTAAGCCAAAAGAAGTGAGCTTAAGTCAGATACTCACTCTTTGCCTTCCCCAGCAGCAGAGCACCCCACACAACACAGGGCAGCAACGCCAGCGGCACCCAGCTCCTGCAGAAACCAAGGCAGGGACAAGCACGGCGAGGCCGCCAACATCCCCAGCGCCAACCGCGGCAGGGGGATTTGGGAAAGCTGCCGAGCGGCGCCGACGCCTGCACAGGAATTAACGCTGCATCGGAACGCGAGCCACACACGGAGCCTTTCTCCCGCCGCACAATGAGGCGGAGGATTTTGGCCGCCCCGCGAGCGTGCGGGTGCCATAGCAGGCAGCGGCTCTCTGTCCGACACTGGAAAAAATTCAATTATTCCCGTTACCTCTTCATCAGCGCCTCGGCCCCGCGCGGCGGCATTCAGAGCATGACCGCGCCGCTGGCACGCCGGGCCGGCCGCACACGGTGCCATTCAGCACGAGGAATGCACTCGCCTTCGCTGCTTTAGCTCCCTCTCCTTTTTTAAGCAGGACACACAACACAACCCCCTTAAAATCCTGCAGCCCTGCCCATTGCAAGCCTTGCAACACCCACAAGAACACATCTACATCGCAAGGAAATCACCTGTGCATCATCCCTCAAACCCAACCGCACCGAGGAGCGGCACCGGCCCGAGGAAACCTCGCTCCCGCTTAATTTTTTTGTTTTCACTATTTATTTAATTTAATTTCTTAGAAAAGCTAGGTCATAAGCCAGCTGATGACTTTGTAAATGCAAAGGGCCAATGTTGTGGAACAGACAATCTAATGACATAGTGTTTAGTGTTCCCTAAAGCGGGAGACAGATGAAGGGAAACGGTGAACCGGCAACCTTAGCATAATTAAGACAAGCCTGAGTGCTTGCTGCAGTGCCATTGCATTAATCTCGCATCGGTGGCACCTGGCTAAAATTTATGAGATATGTAAAAAAGGCCCTTCCTGACCGACCTTGATGAGACAGCGGCATCCATCACGTGAGGGAGCGGCAGGGATGCGCGGCGGGCGCCGTCCAGCACCCGCTCACAGCCCAGGGCTCCGCGGGCAGAGCCGCGGCACCGCGCGCGGGGAAGGAGCACACAGGACCCGCGTCCTCCAGCTCCGGGGGAACGCGCGGAGACGTCACACTGCGCTCCAGGAGGATCCACGGCCGTCGCCAGGGCAAAGGAACAGAAGCAACGCAAACAAACCCCACATGGGGGTTGCCAAGCACTGGAAGGCAAAGGGAACAAGCAAGGCACGTGGGGGATCCAAAGCTCCTCACCTTCTCCAGGGCCACCTTTGAGGTGTCCTCCTGCTGCTGGAAATATCCCTGCCCAAGGCTAGCTGGCAGCTTCTCCCACAGACACCAGTTTCAGAGCCAAGGGAAGCATTAGGATGTGATGAAAAGCGTATGGCAGAGAGACAGCCTGAATAGCAAACTGGTACAAAGAGGACCTCTTTATGCCCAGGAGTTATCGGACCTGCCATTCAACTCGCTTTAATCAACAGGTTCAGATAAGACCGAGACCTTCTCACGGGACGGGCTCCGCCAGACCCCGCCATTTAAATAACTTTGCTCAGGGCTCCCTTTCAACCCGACACAAGGGCTCCATTTTCTCCCTTTTTGCTCCCCTTCCCTCTTTGCTGGAGCTGTTTACTCCCAAGTCTGTCTCCAAGCCCTCCGTCTAATTAGCTCTTGATAGATCTGCTGCCCTGTTTCCACAAACATTTAATTCCGCCGTCAGCCCCATTTACGTTGCCGCATGTTGCATTGTCTTTTACCAACCTAATTTTGTTTGAGCGAATGTAAATCCCATTAAGCAGTCACTATGTACCTATTAGGCCGCCGCGCAGAAACCCAAACCCCTCCTCGTTTACAAGGGCGAACATAAGGCCCGATTCATAAAGGATTTCTGGGACACTGCAATTTGCGCTCTCCAAACCGAGGAAATTCTTAAAGGCTGCAAAACTCCTCTCTCCGAGGTGGCACTGCTGAAAAACGTGGCCATTCCAGAGCCCACAAGAAAGCTTTTGTGATTCTAATGAGTCCCCAGGGAGCGCTCGCTAATTAGAGCCCTGATTTGAAGTTGTCATTATGAGCGCTCAGCGTCTTACTCCCGATTTTCACTTCTTTTTGTTGCTCTTGTTGCTTGGGCAGAGTATTTGGGTGAAGGGCCCAGCTTTACGTGCAGGGAAAGAACAAGAAAAAGAACGTGCACAGAAATGCACAGCCCATGCCCCACACGGCTCCCTGCTAGGCCGGCCGCCGTAGCAGGAAGGCGGCACAGCAATTTCTGTGCACTTGTTCTTTTACAAGAAGAAAGTGTCTGTCACTGGACAGCGCGCTCAAAATTGCAAAATTCAATTTCAAAAAAACACTATGGCCACTGACAGGCAAAAACAGTCCGCTTAGCTGCACAAAAAATCCACTGAAAACACAATTTCAAGTTGAATTCGCCAGATAGCTTTTTAGCTAAGGGGAAGGGGGGAAAGAATTTTAAAGCTGCCAAAACATTTCACTTGAATACTCGAGTACATGCTTTATCTTCTAAATATACTGAAGCACTTCATTAGGATATTTTTAAACAAAGTATCTGGATTTCCTTTAGGAGTTAGCGTATTTGAAAAGCAAAGAGGGTCAGACGGAAGGATTAAGCAATTTCAAAAGGAAAAAGGCTCCTAAAATAACTTGCTCTTGAAAATTTCTAAATTTCACCTCAGTCACCGAATGGAAAAAGTCTCCTACTCATCTGCTGCTGCTGGAAAAGCAAGGCAAGCATTTGTGCAAGAGCAATGTTTCCTAATAGGATGTAGAGCACTTGGATGCCCATCTCGTTCTGACCTTCCTTAAGAGGCAAGCAGCACAATTCCGGTCTGCACAAAAGCCAAGAAGTGCTTTCGTGATCTCTGCCGTCATTTACGTTCCAGAAAGGAAGACGTGGATAGAAATCACAAGTGCCGTATCAGTAGGTAGTTGCTAATAACTTTTGTCTTCTACCTGCACGCAAATAGAATTGCCATTCTGTAATCAAAACTAACCACATATATGTGCACACTGTATATAAAATATTTCATTTCAGCACCAGAAATAAGCAAAGCTGCCCCACGAGTTTCGGGGTTAGTTTTTGGAGCAAAGAGCAAAAGGCAGAGCAGCCCTCCAGGTACACAGTGCGAGTGCCCGTTTCCGCGGCAGACTGCTGATTTCTTTGCCACAGATGATTTAATTTTGGATAATGGCTCAACTTGAAATTACACCTCACATTTGACAGATCTAGCTGATGAGCATTTCCCCTCTGTTTTTGCTGTGGAAGCAGGTAGGAGTGAAATAGGGGGGGGAAAAAAAATCCACAAAGTTCACTTTATTTGCAAGATTTATGCTAAACCTCCTGCCAGTCAGTCTAGAACCATCCCAGTGTTGAGAAATCCCCCTGGCAGGTGCCTGCTCTCCAAGACCGCAACATATTTTTACATTTAATTTTATATTTTGCTGCCCGGTTAAAGAAGACACCGAGAGCAAGAAGCACCATCGTCAACCCCCAGGCTAATTGATGCCGAATGCGCAGACAGGCTGTTGATTATCGCTAATTTGTTCGCTATAGATTTTCAAATCCCTTGGGATGCTGCATCAGGGTGAGGTACTTGACTGCGCTGCAGCAGCATCCAGTCTTGAGAAGCTGACTGGACCCTGAAGCAGCCTTACAAATGTGGTTATGAAGCAACAGTTGGTCAGTCACGTAACATACCTGCAAGCTATGCACGCTGCAGTTCTTATGCACAAATACAGCTTAATGCCTCTAATATGGGATTTAAAGGCTTTTTTTTTTTTACTCTGTTGCTCTTTGCAAGTGACTTGAATACAATATTTGATACCACGGCCAATCCTGTATTTATAAAGCCCACAGAAGTTTTCAAGAATTAAAGACTACAACTTCTGCACTAGCTCTACAGAGGCAGTAAGCATGGAATATAACTCCAAGAAAGAGGTAA
This sequence comes from Crypturellus tataupa, assembly GCA_034781795.1. NCBI lineage: Eukaryota > Metazoa > Chordata > Aves > Tinamiformes > Tinamidae > Crypturellus > Crypturellus tataupa. Next base: position 2,164,282 of record JAWLRI010000801.1, on the reverse strand, counting down.
TAAATGAAATCCTTAAAAAAAAAAAAAAAATTTTGAAAGCTCAGAGATAGCCACATCTGTTCCCACCACTGTAGATAACCTCACCATGGACTTCCCTGAAACTAGAGTTGAACTTTTACTATTATCTGCTTCTATTTCATAGTAAGTGCTTATAACTTAATGTATATCTTCAATGCTCCACTTGGGTCTTATCCAGCTCAATGGGATCCAGCGCAAACCACATGGTAACAGTAGATAATGTTGTAAGAAACATTCAATCCAAACATTTATCTTTAGCCCCAGGTCATAAAATACTCCAAATCGAGATGGTGATTCTTCCTATCTTTTGCTATTTGTTCAGATCCACAGAAACAAGACATTTGAGGGGGGGGAGGGAAAAAAAAAAAAAAAAAAAAAAAAAAAAAGGGATTAGTCTTGGACTCCAAACAACAGAAATCCCCCTATATGGGATTGGAATTTCGATTCCCTCCTCAACAGCCTTCATCTGAGTCCAAGTGTTGCATTTCTCATGCATCCTCTTCCAGACTCTCCTTGTGCGGGGGCAAAGGGAGCTGCTCACCCGCCAAAGACCTTGAGGCTTCGTGATGTCCTTCTTCTGCGCACACATATCCCACTGTTACCCCTCTACAACCCAAGAACGTGATCAGATGACAAACTATATTCCACCTTCCTTAGTTACGAATCTAAACACAAATACAAAACACTAGTTTTTCTCATCTAGTCGATTAGTGTCAATAAAAAAAAAAGTCCTAATCCCATCACGACTTCTTAGACTCTATAGCTCATGTCATAAAACATAAAACACATTTTAAGGCCCTTGTGTAGGGCAGTTTGTTTGTAGTAAATTCAGTGAAGCTCCCACAGAGGATAAGAAGTTACAGACCTCCTATGTCCTTCCCTCAGGAAAATAAAACAGTTGCATCTTGAGAAACTAAGTTTCTGATGTCAAAAATATGTTTCATCTATCCACAAACACAGCTTTTGTCTTCCCACCTCAGACCTTTCCTGGCTGACTTGAGCACTGGAGAACTTTTGGGTTTTTTATTTTGCAGAAGGCATTTGAAGTTCTGCCTTACTCTCCACTCTTTGATCTGTGCTACTGTCTACATATTTTACCTAGTCACTATTTATTGTCCATCACATATGCTCAGATTTTTCTACTATATATTAAAAATAACCCTTTCAAAATAGGCACTTGCTAGTGCACCCTAGCCATCACCCTGGTTTTAAAGAAGTACCTGGTATGTCGGTGTGTTCACCAGCCGTGGTCACACGGATGCAAAGCAGAGGACAGCCAAGGAGACCCCGATGCGCTGCAGGCCACACACGGGTGCATCACGCAGCCAAGAACTCCAGTTCCCCTCCACGCTGCTCCAAAGGGAGGTCAGCGAGCGAGCGCATGGCAGGGTGCTAAGGCTTGGAAACCCCTCAAAGCGGCTGCTTGGGCAGATTGATTTCCGTGCGCCTGCAGGCCGACACGGAGCCGCACGCGAGAACCTCTCCCGCTTGCCCAGCGAAGTGGGGCGCGTGTGACAGTATTAGTTAGATGGTCCTGGGATGTGACAGCAGAGAGGGAACCAGCTGTCCAGGGCTAATGGGCCATCTGTGCCGAGAGCATCCTGCCAATTGTGCTGGCAGAACATAAAGAGAGTGTCCCTTTATGGGGCTATAAATCAGAAGCAAGTCTTGCAGGGTGTCAATTAAACACTGATATATTGAGTAGCCTGGATGCTTCATTGACTCCTAGCCTTTCAAGTACAGCGTTCGGTGGTGTGACCACTACAGAGGTCATCAGCCACAAACTTAAGGCACCCAAGCAGCCCCAACACCCCGCAAGTGACAGGATGAGGATGTGCAGCCCTGGAGGAACACACAGAACTGCCCCAGCTACTAGCGTGTTTAACTGGGTGGGGAGAAAGATAAGGGAGAAGGAAAAAAATAAAAATAAAGCTGGGCTCAGCTCTTAAATACTTGTGCAACTCTTGGAGGACAAGTGGATGAACAGCAATCAGAAGGGCTCTCCCCTCCCAGCAGCCTCCCAAGGAGTCCTGGCCTCCGAGGAGCAGATCTAGGTTCTTCTGCCATTGCCACGTTATATCACGGGCTGCCACCTTCCAACCAACCCGAGGCACAAAACCTCACACAACCAGAACACAGAACGTACAGCTTGCAGGACACGAAGTGCTAAATATGTAGATTCAGCCTGACGAACTGCCAGTGCAGAGGGAAAAGAAAGAAGCAAGCCAGCAAAAGCTAACATCAATTTCTGGAAGTCATAGCGATAAGCAGCTAACGACGTGGGTAAAGAAACAACAGGAGACCTCCTTCTTCCAAGCTGCAGGACGCGATTCATTAGGCAGATAACAAAACATTTGCACATTGGGAATGAGTGCCACAAAATGCAGACACAAAATCACACACCGCAGCCGGGAAACACTGCAGCTCTCACTGGATCAACAAGCTGCCCCTTTTTGTTGTAGAAAAGTGGGTATGGGCAATTCTGCTCTGAAATTTCAGTTTTCAGCAGAATGCATGAACTTGGGATCACCACAGCACAAGCAGCAAGCTGCCTCCAAGACCCTGGGTAGCCCAGCTTTTCCTACCACTTCCCATTCCTTGCCGATTTCATTCCCATCTCTATGTCTGCTAGCAGCAAAGCTGCAAAACACAAAAATACATCTGCTAAGAAGTCGCTTTGGGGACAGGTTTGCAAACACGGCAGCTGCATCGGTGGCAGTGCCTGGTGCCAAAATCCCTGCAGATCCCGCATTTTACGATGTGTTCTGGTATTCCCTAGGCTAAGGGCTGGGAAACCTGCACTAAATCACCTGTTGGCAGACAGAAAAACCACCAAGATTTTAATTGGGAACTAAATGTCACCGAATGCTCCACAGGCTGCTGGGGGGTCACGCGTGGAGGTGCCGGAATCGCTCAGCCTCCAGCAGAGCCTCCCTCAAAGGCCGGGAGGCCCTTGGGTGCTTTTCTGGTTTCTGCTGTGCGACTTAGAGAGCAAGAAGAGATGAAAAGCTACCACTTGGCTTCTCCAGTGCTGTAGCAAGAGGCTGCAGTGTTCAACCCCGGACAGTGTTGTTCTGCTTTGGAAAGAAATGCGTATGCACGTGATTTCAGTAGGAAAATGCATTTAAAGAGGGGAAAAACACAAGTACTGTGTTTGCAAGCGCAGTGGAAAAAGGGAACCATCAGCAATACTACTCATACCACAGGATGCCATTACAAAGAATTCAGGTTAAAATTATTAATGGCATTAGTCACCAAAATGGAATTAGTCACTGAAAGAGCTAAGCAAGAGCTATTGGAAGTCATTAAAGCAGATGTGTTTTCCTGAAACAGATGATCATTTCAAATTAGCAGGTCTCACCGGCGGATATTCAATCCCGGGGACGTGTCTGCATTATATGAACGATACCTTTCGCCGTTACAGCCTGGAGACAGAGCGCCTGCTAACAAAACACCATGTTGAGGATCCGGGTTACATACCTCCATTAGGAGGCTCAAATACATCAGCAAACACCGTGCTGTCGTTTTAGTGCTTCGAGCCCATGGCAGCATTTAAGCAGATCCAAACCAAATCCCACACAAAATCATTTTGTAAGGATTCAGGAGGCCAAACTGAAGTCTCTTCAGAAAAGGCTTCAGTTGACCAGATGAGAGAAAAACTACTATCCACTAAACATCAGTCAAGCTGTGTTCCTATGGAATTTTATTTATTTATTTATTTTTTAAGATAAATGACAGCTGGGCACTCATTTGCCACTGATATCCAAGCCTAATTCTCAGTAGTGCACAAGGAAAACTCCCAAACAGCTTTTCCTGCTGAACTACCAAGCACCACTTTTGAGTTTCCAGATGAGCTTATGTTTTCTTTACATGTGCTACTAAAATGCTACCATTTGGGGCAATCTGAAAAAAGGAGAAAAAAAAAAAAAAAAAAAACACCACAATATAAAGAGAGGCCCTTTGCAAAACAGTTCACAACTGGATCCAGTGAGCAGGTGCCAAATGGTTCTTCATTTATTCCACAAGCACCTGCTGCCCAAGCAGGGTATGTATTGGCTTATTAACTACGTGCCCTTCACCAGGTATCCAACACCGGGTCCCTCTGCTCCAGACAGCATCCTGGAGCCTCATGCTGTGCGCGAGGCTTCACCTCCTACCTCTGCACCCAGCCAGAGGGTTCCGTGCAACCACTGGATACTTCCCTGCCAGTATCTGCCTCTGGAAGGAGCAATAAAGACAGACAGGGAGCGCTCAATGCTGAAATTCAGCTTTCAAGTGGTAATATCAAAGAAAGGGATTTTTTCTAAAAAAAGCTTGGTACTTTGGGTATCTAGACCAACACAGATTTAAAGAATAAATACATTTTCAAAAAGTGCCAAGGATCATGTGCATGACAGTAAGTAAACCAAGTGAATGCTTCATGGACAACTCTGCCTATTGCAAATACTCCAGAATACTGCAAGCCTGGAGACTTCAGCAGGACAAACGTAACTGCTTTCCACCCCAGTGGACTCCACTGGCAGTTACCTGGGGAAGCTGCAGCTGCCTATATGGGTTATCCCATGCAGGGTAGGAAGTCAAAGCCACTATCGACGCAGGTGCTGGAGGGAGGTTACACAGCCCCAGCCCACAGGAAGCCTCTGCAGAGGCAGAGTTAAGGTCACTCTGGAGTTTTCTGCCACCAAGCCCACTCCAACATCCCGCCAGGAATTTTGCACCTGCTGATTTCCAGGAGCCCAGAGTGGCTGATGCCTTCCCTGCATTCACCCAACTGGATCACTCACCTCGTCAGACTGTAAAAAACAACCAAACCAAAAAAAGTACAGGAATACAGAGCTGGGCAGCAAATGCCTTTCATGGTGCTGGGCAAGACAACTGCGGAAGGAAGAAATTGAGCATTGTGCAGATGAATCCCAGAGGTCTTTTGCATCATCATCACCATCATGAGTTTTGCTCCAGGCACAGAAGGTGTGTTTTGGAGATGCACGATTCGAGGCAGGCATCAATCACTTTTAATTGAGCTAAGTTTATTTGTCTCTGTGCTCTGTAATTTTCCTGGACACGCACATTACTTGCAACAAGAAATATTGAAAAATGCCCCCTTTCCGAGACAGTGGATAATATTCCATATATTCATAATGTCCCCATCCAATTTTTCTGACAAGACACATTGACGCAAGGCTAATCAAAACACACAACCGTGTCCCTTAACCTCCCTGACACTGGTCCTCAGTTATATCTCAATATGCTGCGAGCTCCAAGTGATGAATGCCAGAGCCATGAATGCTGAACAGGATAACTAGCACTAGTAGTGAAAAGCAAGGCGCATCTGAATATGAATTGGTATTCTCAAATTAAATGGCTCTGATTTTGATAGCTAGTAAACATATTTATAATCATTCAGATGCTAAAATATGTGCTTCTAGTCCTTGGATGAATAAACATGAAAGCTGTGCCTGTTGATAAGTACTTACACATTCATTCTTTAGTTGGAATACAAATCATACTTTAACTTTTCTCCCTTTTCTCTTCCCTTTCTGGTAAACAAGCCAGGGCTCTCCCAGCGCCTCCACGCCGCTGCAGCGCTGCCATTGACTACAAATGGTGCATGAAGCCCTTGCTGCCGTTTCACTGGCGTTCAGATAAAAGCCTTCCACACACAAGGATAAACCCTCCTCAGAACATTTGCTACTTGGGCTGAGAAACACAGTTGTTTTGCTTTGTTTTTTTTCCCCCCTCTCTCCTCTAATAAAGACATATCCAAGCACTCAGCACCTTGCATAAATATAAATGTCATAACCCTGATTACATCCATGAGAACACCAGTTTTCCCCGATACATGACTGGAAGCTTGGAGAGGGAAAACCTACAAGCTTATGCGGACAGTTTGTCTCAACTTCCCTAATCTTTTCAGCAGAGCAGAGAAAAGGGCGCGCGGCACCCGCGGCCTGCAGGGACTACCTGCTCGCTCCTCTTTAATGCCCTTAATGCCAAAGCCCTGAGGGGGCCAGAAGCGCTCTTACCACTTAAGAAAGCTGCAGGGAGACACCTTACCCCATACAAAACACTTGGGAAAAAAACGCAGAGAAGACAAAAATAAAGGCGGCTTCCAAAGCAGCCAGATGATGCTCTAGCGCCAGGAATATCTTTCCTCCTCTTCACTGTCACAAGAGCTTAGGCGTCCTGCTCTCTCCTTGGGCAAACAGCTAATTGGGATTACAGGAGCTCAAGTTCCCCCGTGACACTCGTCTCTCAACCTTCCTTGCTAAGTCTTTGGCAGAAAAAAAGCACATTGCTGAATGTTGTATAGAATTTGTGGTATTATCCAGAGGCTTCCAAAATCGCAGCCTTAGAGAAATGCACGGTCCTCTTACCAAAAAGTCAAGCTGTTCAATATAGGTGACTTCAACATTTGGAGATGAGAAGAACAGTTAAAATATTGGTTGAACCACTAGCGTAGCGTCATCTTTGCAACAAGCTTCTGAAACCTTTCATTTTTGGCTCTGTGTTCACGGAGAAAATGTAGTAGAGTCAAGAAGTTGTGGTTGAAAATGGGAGGAGACAGCAGCAGAGATGTCCTTGTAAGCAAATGGATCCGATGGCACAAGGGTCTTTGGGAAAACCCTGGATATCATGAGACGCAAACCTGCCCCTGCTTCTTCACACAGCCCAACTCATGGGAGCACAAATGCAAACACTTCACAATCCAAATGGGAATTGAAGAGGAGGAAAACGTGTGACACCCCGCATTTTGGAGGATAATGTTATGCGGGCACCAGAGCGCTTTCACCAACCAAGCACGACATGACATGAAGTTTAATAAATATTCAATAAGAAACATGAGTTTGATGAAGTTTGCAGGCAATTAGAGCAATTTATTTCACTGCTAACATGACAGAACAAATGGCAAGCAGCTATGGGTGAAAACGTAGTTTTAACGCCCCGCACGCAGACTGTTGTGCAATGAAAAAGTGAAAAGGGGGTGAGGGGCATCCTGCCCAGCTTAACCAACCAGGCAGTTGCCCACCCATCACCACCTTGCTATTCACAGGGCCATGCCCTAAACTTCTACACTAATAACCCTCCCTTCCACTAGCTTGCTCCAATGCTTTCAAATGCTTTTTAGATACCTGCTTTAAACTTATACGCACTTAGATATGCATATATGCATGTGAGTGTACACATCTATACACTAGATAAAAGGGCAGTTTTGTAAAGTCTGCTTTCCAAGAACTTTAAAGAAATTTCTTTTCAGAAGGATCTTCCAAGGATCTAGGACTCTGGAAATACAGTCGCTTTACAGTGTCCCCAGCTGGCCACACACACAAACAAATATTTAAACACACACACAAAGTCACAGATGCCTTTGAAAACATATTACTAAATTACACTATCATGCAACATATAATAGACAACCTGGTTATTGCTGCTTACAGCTCCAGGGCTGGTCTATCCGCTAATAGCTGTCACCATGGGAACAGGGAAACAAGCACCAGCGAGACAGAAAATATTTCCTTAATCCTTGAAAACCTATAGGGATCCACCTACACTGTCTCCGTTACATTTCAGCAGCCAATTTATTGCTGAAGCAACTGGTATTTCATAGGACTAGATGACATGGAAATCAATGGTATCACATCCAAGACTAAGGACATGTTTTTTCCCCCGGATCAGGATTCGGATTTGAGCAGAAACCCCCTCCTCTGGTCCAAGGGCAGGAAACCAAGCCGTGGACACCCACCTCGGCGCTTCCCAAGGAAGAGGCTCCCCAAGAGCAGCTTGGAGGGGAGCACTGTGGAGCACGCAAGCACAACCTAGGAGCGATGCAGAGCCACCGAGGGGATACATTCCTAAGAACACAATTTTAATGCTTCCTCAACTTGCATTTATCCAAAAGGCACGGCCTTAAGCAGTGTTAATTACACAGTTTTGCCTGGGACATCGCATTTCTGGGAACATCTGTTGAGCCAGTAACATGCAAGACCTGTCACACTCAATTTGCTTCTCTCTGAAGTCACCACCGCGTTGAAGAGCGGGTGATGCTTCACCAGGGCTTCTTCCTCATCCTGAGGACAAGGTTTCATCTGATGGACATGTCCTTGCGACACCTCCTCTCCCCAGGGCTGCTTTAGGCCTGAAGCGCTGTCCAGCAGGACCCAAGCAGGCTCTTCAGAAGGCTAAAGCAGCTTCTCCTTGAAAAACTGCCCTGATAAAAGAACTGACACTGGAATATTTTCCATTGCCGATGCATAAGCAGCAAACAGGCGCGTGAAAACTCTTTGGGTCATGAGAGTTAAAAAACAAAATAAAAATCCCCAGCACCAGAGGACAGCAGGAGGAGAAGGAAAGCAATGTCCAAATCATTAGATCCTTCCAAATGTTCCGCTGAAGTCTCCAGCCAGGTCTTCAGTGCCCTGGGTGCTTTCCCCATCCTTGCCGTGTCAGGATAAATCACCATCAACATTAATCCTTTTGTTCCTTGCCTCTCCTAACAGATGCAGCGCTCACGCGCTTGGGCACTGGCAATATTTCTAATTGCATAATGGGGGCAGAGATGGAATTAATTGACGATACAAGCGAGATCGGAAATCCGAGGCCGTTTCCTGCGCTTTCCCGGGGGGGCTAGGCAGGCTTCAAGGGGATTGTGTGATCCTGGCTTTCCCACAGGAGCCGGTCATGCGCCAGCGAGGAAGCTGCCACCTCAGGGACAAGAATAGGCCGGACATGGAAGGACCCAGGGCCACAAACCTGCTTCCTTAGTCGCGAGGGGCCAGGGGAGCCGCTGGAGCCGACACACAGCGGCACTGCCAAAAACTGCCCTTCCCTGCTGGGAGCACGGCAGGGCCACCCCATTCCCAGCTCCTTATCCGTCCCCATCCGGCTTTCCTCCTCTGTTTGCTTCTTTTCCCACATATCTAAAGACGGTCATAAAAGATGACACGAACAAAATCCCCAGCACAAAACAAGGACTGGTCCAAGGAGGACAAAACCCATCGAGGACACGCCGGACAAGAGGAAAAGGGAAGGACACGAGCAGCAGGAATCCAATCCATCTCATACAGGGTTTTCAATTCTAGGTTTTAAAACTTACTAAATTAACCCAGTCTAAGTTATATACAGATAAGGGTGAAACATCCAGCAAAAATGAGACTACGTGGCTACTAACACAGCCCTGGATGGCATCGTTGAAGAGGCAACAATTCTCAAGCAAGATCCTTATGCTCACCACTTCCAGGATTAATAATGAGGATTATTAATTGGCACCATTTCTGTGGTCACCTTAGGTTCAGGGTGCAAAGGGAGAGGCCCAACTTTCAGAACAAAGTTGTCCCCCATCTCAATGGGCCTCGCGTTTCTTCCCAGGGTGCCAATTTTTAACTACCCCAACGCAGTTACCAGAGCCCCAACCAAAGCAAGGCAGCCACACAGCTCCCGCAGTGGGGCAAGGCTCTGTGCCACCACCAGGCTCCGCGGAGGCACCCGCAGCAGGCGCCAGGACCGCGCGCTCGCGGCCAGCACGGGCTGCCGCCCCTCCGGGGAACGGGAGCTGGGAAAGGGGCCCTTGGATTCCTCCTCAGAGCTCGCGCACACACACACAGAAGTCATTTTTCATTCAGCATTTCAGAGCGGCCTCTCTGAAGAGGAGCGGGAGATTTTTCTTTTCGGGCTGAAAGCAGATGTTGATGTTTAACAGGTTATATAGCTGCAGGCATTATTATTTTTCAAGCTACGCACGGCTAAAATATGCCTTTCCTTTAACTGCGGCATTCCAGAAATTCCAAGCTCCAGCCGTCTGTGCCGAGACAACAGCCCCGAGTCTTTGCATTAACTCTGGGTAAAAGCTGCTGCCGAGCTCAGAGTCAAGGGGAGTTAAAAATTAAGGTTACCGAGTCACCTCGCCACAAGCCTCATTAGAGAGCACTAGTGTCTAGGAGCGCGACCCTTCTTCCTTTTAAATGACACGTATATTGAATCCAGCTCATGTACGTATGTAGACTCATAAACGCATATGCAATAAAGAGATGGCTCCTATATACATATATGCAGACATATATTTTATGTTTAAAAAGAACGATCTTTCCATTGCCAGCACTGAGACAGCCCAGCTAGGACTGCTGCTCATACAGCAGCTCCCTGCCTTAGATACAGCCACAGCGATAAGGCTTTTCTGATGTGAAACCCTTACCCAAACACCTAGTCTCGCTGCATAAGGCAGGCAAATGCTGACAGAGGTGACACACTTTACCTCCTCAAACTGGAGAAACAAATATACAACTATATTCTAAGCAGGACATGCTATTCCAAGCAGGATGTACGTAGGGAAACATCTTAGGAATCACAGGGCAACTTCATAAAAAAACCCAAAACTATAAAAGCAAACTCCTTCCCTCTCCCTGAAAGGGCCCTCAGACACCAAGTCAGGGTCACCCCACCTCATGTGCTTCACTCCAGGCAGGACCATAAGGAACAGTGCTGCTACTGGGATTTATCTCCATAAGCCCTGCAAGATTTATTCCCGCCAAATCCCCTTTTGTCAAAGCAAAACTTCAGGATTTGAGAGTAATGACCACCACTCCCCCAGCTCTGTCCTTCAGCTTTACTGCTGTATTTCTTCCCATCGCACCTGTAGTGCTTAATAGTAGCGTGGAGAAAGCAGAGAGTCACCTAAATCAACCTCTGCCCGCCGTTAGGAGGGAAGGCGACACCCCCTGTCATAGGGGACGCACTGGAAGATGAATTTTGACGGCCATCCTTCAGGAAGGGACATCAGCAGAGCGCTTGGAGGACACTGCCCGAGTCCAGTCTCCACTACCGCGTTCCAGCAGGGTGGCTGGGCCAGGCACACCGGCCACCAAGGGAAGAGCGGTTTGACAGAGCTCATATTTCCTCCCTAGAACATATGGAAAAATGGCCCAAGACAAACCTCGTGCTCGAGCACATCACGCACACCTGAAAACACGCGCTGGAGATGAAGGCTTCTCCAGCGCCCTGCTGCTTCCTTCGAGCCTCCAGCAGAGTGGAAAGCAGCTATTCAACAGGGGATCACCTCTGAATGCTAAAACACACTATTTGGCAAATCCACTCCACAGGTGCAGGGAACACCCTGAGCCTCTGGTGTCTGCTGCACAAGCACAACCAACCTCCACCCAACCCACCTTCCAGGGGCGGCTCCAAGGGTTTGATGCCAAGGGCTGGCAGCACCCTGGACACCAGCAGGGCCTTCAGGGCCTGCCTGGTTCATCCTGTTCCTTCCCTTTGCATATGCAATCGGGATTTTTGTTTTTCTCCGTCATGCCCATCCCCACACTGCATAGTTTGCAGAGCTTCCAAAACCAAGATTTTTCTGTTTCCTTAAAAAAAAACAAAACAAAAAAAAACAACACTGCTGCCTACCCTAAGGACACCATTAAACTGCTTTCTGGGAACACATATACTAGAAATGGGCTGGAAGGAATAAAGTTTTCTTAACCCATCCTGACCTCTCCGAGTTTGCAAATCCAGCATGTGGAAAGCTTTCATTCTCGGAGTGAAGGAGCAGCACCAGAAGCCGGCGGGCGAGGAGAGCCACAGGAGAGGCGGCCACGGAGGTGAGCGGCCAAGCGGCCCAGATGTCTCCTGGCCGAGGAGGAGACGGGTGCTGGGAAGCAGCAGAGCCAGCGGCCGCAGACGGGAAGGACTTGGGTGTTTTGGCACCTCCCTGCGCCCTCGGGGAGCAGGGCTGGAGGGACCTCAAGAGCACGGGGACCTTCGGAGCCCTGTGGAGGTCACACGCCACCTCCATCTGCAGCTCCCCTCTGCCCTGGGTGGAACATCCCCATCTCAGCACTCCTCCTCCAGAGGCCGTTTCTGGGCTGCTGCCTTCAGTATCAGCTAAATATTAATGGTCTCCATCCACAGGCGGACCTGCACGGACACGGGGAGTCGGTGCTGCCACTGACACTGTGAAGCAGCAAGTAAGAAAATAAATATTATAGGGTTGGATTGTTCCCTTGTATTTGTAAGAAATGTGATTTTTCCAAGGACATTTATGACTGGTGGAAGGGAAACAATGCACAAGCTGACTTCCCCTAAAGGAGCTGCAGAAAAATGCCTCAAAATTCAGCCTCTCCCCATTACATCACATTAAGCCAAGCCATCAAGCGGAAACGCAATAGCAAGGTTGCGCCTAGGTAACCACTATGTGCTTTATTTCCCTTGGTTTTATTTATTCATGTCAAACAGAGGTTCTTTTGTCCTTGATTTTCAGCCCCGGGTACTGCCACAGCTCCCCACCTGCGGTACCTAGACCAGAACATCACAGCAAGGTCTCCTACTCCAGCATTTTGGAGAAGACGGCAAGAAAGATCCTTCCCCGAAACTCGTTAAAGCACTAAGGAAATGGGACTTGATGAGACTTAAGTAAAAATCATGTTTAGCAGGCTAAAGTATTCTCAAGTTTCATCAAATCAGTATTTTGATGGAGTTGGAGGGGAGGAAGGGATAAGACCATAACCATTTG
>JAWLRI010000801.1:2103558-2151665 GCA_034781795.1 Crypturellus tataupa | reverse complement strand
AAAGTATTCTCAAGTTTCATCAAATCAGTATTTTGATGGAGTTGGAGGGGAGGAAGGGATAAGACCATAACCATTTGCAAAGAAAAGCTCTTGCCTTCACGGCTAGTTCTGCACCCTACAGTACCTGGCTGTTGCTTCCTTTCTTTTCCATTGACTCAAGCTTTTTTGATTGCTGGTGCATCCTTGGGTCTCATTAAATCTATACTAGAAGGCATAGACGAGATGAAAATGGGCCCAAGGTATGTTTGGGATCGTGCAAGATTGGGATTCATGCAACCCAAACAACCAACTTCTGAAGGGATGAGTGACCAGATCCTGTGAAAACACGCGGTTACATTACTTAGTCTTATACCAAGAAAGGAAAAAATATATATAACCTAGACACACAAAACAAGTTTCACCTCCGTCTCCATATCAACAATCCCTGCTAATTGTCCCACTTCACATCATCTGTTATTTAAGCAGACAATTCAAAGACTCGAGGAGGTGATCTGACAGCAGCAACAACAAGCAGCGCAGAAGAGGGAGAGCAGCTCCCGCAAGGTGATGCGCGCCGCAGGCCCGGAGCGCAGCCGCACGAATTAACCAAGGTAACGCAGGGGCTCTCCGCACCGCTCCGTAGACATCTCGCACGGAATGGCATCTGCCGTGTGGTCTGAACACGCACAGATGCTCCTAGAGGAGAGCTGTCTTAGAGGGGAGAAAAGACAAAAATAATAATAATAAAAGAAGAGATTTGGTGCCATCCTAAACAGCTGAACTGAAATAAATTACATAGAAAACATAGTAAATTACACTGAGAAAAAGAGTTCTAGAAAAGAGTTGCACCCTCTTTAGGAAGATTCCTGCTTCCTCTTCAAGTGTTTGCCCTGCATCTAGCACAAGAAAGCCTCAACCTCCTTTGAAGACTGAAATGCAACTTTTACTCTAACATCTGTCAATACATAACACACACACACACGTCACAGAACTGTCCAGTTCTCTCTCAGACCCCTTATCAGCCAGAATTTATCATGAAAGAAAGTTGGAGGGTCAATTAATTAAAAAGCCTTTAAATACTACCAAAATTATATGCACGAGATCACAGAACGGTGCAGTTCAATAGATTTGCACATGTGAACACAGAGGCACATTTTAGAGCTCGTATCATATTCATGGCATGCAGCATAAGCGTCGGGGAAGGCTTTATTAGATGAAAATAAGCCTGTTGTAAGAGATTTCCTTGCAATTACTCCGCTGCCATTATCCTGGCCATGCATTCATGCAGCTTTTCAAATTAATATGCTTAGTTGTCCGCGCAGGAGATCAGAATAGTGGAATTCTTTGGGGAACTCAATTACCAAAGAAAATGATTGCTTGAGCATTCAAGAAATTGGAACTACACCTAATTGTGAACAGCAGATTATTATCTGTATTACAGAAAATGCCTGGAAATCAGCTTGGACATACAGTGATACATGTTTCATGGGTGATACCAGCTGAGGTTTCTTCAGCTCCTATCACACACGGAGAGGGTCGTCAAACAGAAGCCCGAAACCACCAAGGTGGCTTTGCTGGCTATTGGGCAGGAATGCAAAAAGCCAATATCCCCACCGAGAAGTTAAAAAGCAGAGAACAACAAAAATCACCAAGGGAGTTTGCCTGGGATGTGTTCCTGCCCTGCTTCATATTCCTTTGATGAGGCCAAACAGCAGCATTTTGCCATTTAGGTGGCTTTTCTGCCACTCAGAGACCCAAGCCAAGGATAGTGCAGAGGGCCCATAGGGGGTAGAGATTTGCGGGTTTTGTTTAATTCCTCTCTGAAGATAAGTAAAAGTGACAGGAGGAAAGAAGATGATAGCACTGAGGAAGCATTTGGGAACCGCAGCAGACGGGGAGGAGAGCGCAATCAATAGGACGCACGCTGAACAAATATGCCATAGGAAGCATGTCTTGGGCACGATCATTAGAAGGGCGCAAAGGCTAGAGATGCAGCTAGGAACGATGCTGGAACTCAGACCGGGGGAGTAAGGACACCGCAGCAGAGGGGTAACATGGACAATTTGAGACCTGCAGGTACTTACTGCAGATTTTAAACATTAAAAAAAGCATCCATGGCAAAAGTAAGCAAATATAAGAAAGAAACAGGGAGTTGTAAACAAACAAGCAGTCAGAGAAAGGCAGCTAGGAATGAGAAAGCGAAGTGAGGAATAGGTTTGCTCCACAGGAGAGCGCACGGAGAAACCAAAGAGCAAACAGCAAGGGAGAGAGGAATTGTTCTTCCAGAAAAACACCACGAGAAAGCTTCCAGCAGGGTATCCACAGAAGTTGGGAAGCCTGTGTGCTACCACCGGTAAGAACATCACAGGAACCTGCTCAGACTTCCAACCCACAGCTGGTTTGGAGGCGAAGTGACTAGGGAGCCCATTTTGGGAAGGGAGGCTACAGAAGCCGAGCTTAGCTAGCCCAACAAAAGGAAGGCTGGGGGAGTTTTACCTTGCTCAGTACAAATACCCACAGAGGCAGTACACACATTTCCACAAGCAGGAAGGCAAATGAGCAGCCCTGCCCGTTCCCGCGGCAGCTCGGCTTTAAGCAGGAGCGATGCCGTCCGGCAGAAAGACAAGTCCTCGCGGCGCCCTGGGGCTCCCTGACCTGCCCTCCCTGCGGACAGCAGAAACACATGGGGCCCCCACACTCTCCAGGAGGGCACAAGGGAATCAGGGAAGGGATCATGCAATAGGACACAGCTCCAGAACTCAGAAACCCCACATGCACTAGCCAAAACATAGGGGACTTGCCCTCACACTAACTCCAGGCTGACCACACCAGACCTCCACATACAGAGCAGAGTGTAAACTTATCCATAAATGATCAACACACAAACACACTTAAACACAGACAACCCCTCCAAAGCCACTTGAGACTTTTGACTTTGTGGGCTAGGCAGACTTGCTGGCATCTCCACTGGCCTTAAAACCCATCAGAGAGACACTTGCCTTCTTCTCCACACAGCCATGAGCCTTGAGTACGGCCAATGTGACTTTGTCCTAACTCTGACAAGGAAAGTCTTACTCAGATGTTTCAAAAAAGCCAATTCATTAAGTTAGCCCCTCAATTGCTGGGACTTACCTCCACGCAAGCTGGGTGCCCAACTTCCAGTCCCACTTTCTTCTGTTTAGAAGTCAAAACCCAGACCACAAAGCCTTCTCTCCAGCTTCTCCCCACACTTTCAGAGACCTCCTGCTGCAACTGAGCGGCCCCACACAACCTATGAGCCCCACCTGGAAGGACCCAACACCCTGATGAGCTGCAATTTAAGAAATTCCCCCCAGCTGGAGGCTCATCCGTGCACCACCCTCTTAAAGGGCCAATTGCCCAGGGAGCACTTAGCAGAATTTTCTACAACAAGCTACCAGAATACCAAAAATGCAGCATCAAATACTCATTTTAGAGGGGTTTTCAAATCCATGTGACTCCCATAGCCAATGCAAGGCTCTTCCCTTACCTCCCTTACAAGGAGATGGAGCTTTCCATCTCGTTATCAAAATGCTGCATTTCCTCCGAAATACTGCATTTTGTAGAAAACACCTATGGGTGCTAGCCAGCTCTCATCCAATAGTAAAGGTATATGTTGAAGTAGCAAAGTGGAGCCCTCCCTAGCATGTTACTAGTTAAGCAGAAATACATGAGGGATTGCTCAATTAGGGATATTTTAGATGGTAAGATTACAAGCCATTTCAATTCCCATTATTTTACTGGAAATCATCCAGTTTGTGCAGTTGCCCTGCAAGTCTGAAGGAAGGCGAGTGCCTGTAGCAGCCACTCGTGTCACAGCAGGTGTGTGCCCAGGTCTCAGCTCCGCCTCCCTTGTGTCCCTTGCAATACCGGGTGACAGGACTAGGCTTTTTACCTTGCACTGCATTTCCTGGAAGCTATTCACCTGCCTCTGGAAATACATTTTCTTCCAGTCTGAGAGCCACAGTTTGCCATTTTCCCCCAGCTGTAGCCAAGGTGAGTCGTATGGGGCCATTGCAAACACCTGTGGCTTACTGAAAATGCAGAGAGAAAAAGAGTGACCTTAAAAAAGAGAATTCCAATGAAACGATGATTTCAATACCTAACTGGATGGAACTGGGTAATTAATTATGCAGACTCTTCTGAACCAAAACCTCAGTTTGTGGCTGAAGAATGTTCCTGTGCATGCACATAAGCAGCCCCAGCCTCGGATGACCAACATCTCTGTAGGGAAAGGGCTGCAATAAATCCACTCTAGGGAGACTTCACACAAGGACTGTGGCAGTGCCTCAAGCTGAGCGGTCTCCTGAGCGCAGGCAGCCGTGGGCAAATCCCCTCATATCTTGATCCACTCCTGGCCCAGGAAAAGCAATCACCGGCTGTTTTTAAATGGACATCTCTGTTCCCAGGCTCATCGCTTTTCCTCGGAGGTGCCGAGCACTGCGGTGGGAGGATCATCCATTTATACTGCCTTTTCCTAAGGCAATTGAGCCATCCAAATTGAGAATAAAAACACGAAGAAAGCCTTTCAGTGAATGGATAACCTAGTGGTAATCCCGCAGGAGTGCCCTGCATTTCAAAGCCAGCACCAGAAGTCATGGCTCTTTCTACTCCCCATTTAATTTAAAAAAATTATAAATGTGTTGTTGTTCAGCTAGAGCTTTAGGGAAACACAAAGGAGCTCACAGGCAATAAAGTACCAGCTGCTTCCCTGTTGCTAGGTTTATCACAGTTTAACAACAAAGACTTTTTATATAATTTATAACCTTTCTATGTTAAATCTCTGCAAGCAGCTACCTGTGAGAGTGGAGGTTTTCCAGTCCTTGGGTTCACAAGCAGATCAAAGCATAAAAACAATAGTGTTTAAACATGTAAGTAGGTATATATGTACATACATATATGGTTGTCCAGTTCTTCATATATACACAGGACATTTGCTGAGGTGGGCAGGAAATTAAAAGCAATAAATACTGCACTCAGAGGTGACCAAGGAAGAAGAAATTGTGGGGAGAAAAAGGTGTCCCTTTGATCAAGGTATCAGCTGAGCAAGACCCTTCAGGAGGTATTTAACTCTCAAGGAGATCAGTGAGGTTTAGGAGTGTGTCCAAAGTTAAGCGTAGGCCTAAGAGCGCAGGCAGGAAGGCCCTGCTGCAGCACGCTCTCTTACAGACGGGCACTAAGAGGTTTCTCAAACGAGAGATTTAAGGGTTAAACACTCCTTACTCTTCCCACCTTAACGGGCACCATCACCTTGCTTTTGCCAGCCCTGTTACAAGGGTTTCTACTGCTGCTTGCCCAGAGCTCTTCCCACCTTCCCACCCTGCCTCCTGCAGACCAAGCCACTCAGAATCAACCAAACACGGCTTGCCATGGCCCTGCATCTTCGTACGGAGACCAACTCTGCATCCCCAGGAGCAGTATTTGTAATTCAGTAATTGCTATTGAAAGTCATCATGTTTTCCCCACAATCACTAATCCTAAGCAGGTTCTGCTCTGTTTTTCCTGGTGTTTCATGGGGCAGCAGCGTGGCAGGAGCCGGAGACACCCACCTTGTCTCACCACAACTCTCAGGATGCGAGGGTTGATGTATTAAAGGAAATGCAGTCTCTCGGATGCCATCAAACTTTGGGTTCCCGGCCTATAAGCACCGAACGTCCTCCGAGCGTCCCGAAGATGAAACAAGACACGGGATTTAGTTCCGAAGTCACGGCTAATGACAGCACACCTTGGAAGGGGTATTAAACTGTAAACCTTGGTGTCTAAACCAGTCTCTTGCTATTAGACATGGGAGTAAAGCCTATATACATATTATCTTATATACATCAGCTCCAAGGGTGTAACACTTCAAGCCTCTGAGAAAGTACGGGACTTAACAGACTTAAATCTGCTATGGGTTGGCAAAAAGTCTTTTTTTAATTAAAAGAAAAATATCTAATAAATAACAGCTCCTTAGCACCAATCTTCAAGAAAAATGCTATCGACTTTGGGTTATTTCCAAGGGAAATGTTTTTACAAGCATTTATAACCCGTATTCCTTTATGCAACTCAGTTAACATCCCTAAGCAGATCCCACACGCAAGGCCACCAAATCAGGCCGTGGGTTGAGTTCTGAGTTTTGATCAACCAGCCAAGGCCTCAGGAATCTCCCCCACACATACGGGGCGCCCCGTGAATGGCGCTGCTTCCAGCCGGCGGGAAGGGAAAGCAGCAGGAGCCGGGGGAGGCTCGGAAGCGGCGGGAGCGATGCCGGCCTCGCTTCACCGCGCGCCCGCGTCCGCTCTTCCGTCCTCCCGCTCCGCTCCGGCGAACGTGGCTGGGCTTTACACGGCAGCCAGCGAGCGCCTGCCAAAGGGGACACGCTTCCTGCTCCGGCGGCCGGGACGTGGGAAGAGGCCGGCTTTGTGGCGCGCGCTCTGAGCGCCGCTTCATGCGGCACAGAGGCCTCATTGAGGCGGCCGCCTTCGCCGCACCTGGCGCCCGGGCAGCTGGGCAGCTTCTCCTCGCCGTTTGCTCCCCCAAAAACGGCGGCGGGGGCTCCGCTCGCCCCTGCGGCGCCGCTCCGCAGAGCGCGAGTGGGATGAATGCCCTCAAGTGGGAATTAATCTTGTGTCCTTCCGCAAGGAGGGAGCAGAACAAGCCGAGGGAGGACCATGACAAGGGATCGGGACAGCGAAGCCCGGGCGCGCGGCGGGGCGGCCCTCCGGAGAGCCGTGCCTCGCAGGGCCCCTCGCCAGCGCTCGTGGCGCGTGCCAGAGCGAGGCGGCCGCGCCGGATAAACAACGCTGATGCGACGCAACAGCCACACTTAAAATATACATTGAGTGTCGGCTTCGCCCGCTGTCGGCGGGAGCGGCGCGCGCTCTGCGGACGCCGAGAGCGCAGGGCACTGCTGCCCTTTAGACCGACGGCGGCACCTCCAAGAGCTGCTCCTGCAGGCGTCACCGAGCGGCGACTTTTAAAAATGACCTTGTCAAGAGCAGCACTTAAAAGTATAAACAAAGTGACTCTGTTTTCTGCAGAAAACAGCCCGTGAATTCCAAAGCGAGCGCAGGTTTCCCAAAGAAAGCGAAGGGACCGCGATGCCTCCGGCAGCTCCCGCGAGTCACTGTCTGCAAAAAAACATTAGCAAAACGCACAATTTAAACCATTAATCACCTCTGAAAACACACGTCAGTGTCAAAAGGAAACAAAACGACAGCCTCAATAGTACTTTCATGCTAAAAAAGCCATTGAAACGTGGGTTTCTCCAGTTTATGTAATTAGGAACTGTTTATCCTACTCTCTGGTCAGAGGACGGTGTAAGTGCAAGGGGAAGTGACCTGCATCCGAACAACAAAACCAGTCGGTGAGAAAGCAGTGAACTTGGAAAGGGCCCTGGAAATTCAGAATATTATTTAGTCAATCATACACCACAGAGCTGCCCCCCGGAGGCGCGAGTCACTTTGATAAATTAACCTGGGAGAGCTGGGGCACGGGGAAGCCAAAGCCGGACCCGGACGGCCGCGCTCGCGGGCGGCGTGAAACGCTTCCCACGGTGAAACCCGCGCTCGAGGCCTGAGCCGCTCCGGGTAACTCTGCACCTGAGCAAGGTCAGCCCCGCAGCACGTGTTCGCTGCCTGTTCGGGGGGTCAGCATGGGGCAGACACTAAAAACGCTCATTTTTCCACTTGACCGCGTGGCGCAACCAAAAACCCCTCGGTGTTATTTTGCGTTAGACTTTGGGCACTGCTTCCCGGCTCGGGAGCTGCGCATGGGAGGAAATACAGCGGACAAACAATCGCTGCGGCCCTCGGCAGAGCGCCTGCAGCAGCTCGGAGCAGCAGTCAAGTTTTACAGTCGTCGCTGGTTTTTCCTCTTACCCCAAACCCCTCAAATACTGCAGAGATTCCAAAACAAGCTCTGCTCCCTGGAACATCATCCAGAGAGGCCGCTTCTCCTCCTTCCACTTCATTTTTCCTTCCTCACAGGCCAAGCGTGGTCTCCAACAACGTAAATCCCGTGTTGTTCCTGCCTTCCGATCCTTTCTTTGAACCTCTTCTGCAGCCAGATGTGTGGTTGACATCCCCGTGCCGTGGCAGCCGCTCTCGTGCCACCCTCGCTCCGATGCTCCGTGTGACGAGGAGCTCCACATCCATCAACCAAAAGTGCTGCAGGCGCCCGGTTCCTCTCTTCTTGCACCATGGTTAATATTTTAGCACTGCGGGTTTTGGGTGGCCCACAGACTTTAGAAGACCATCTAAAAAAAAGAAGTCTAGAAGACCGCCTAGAAGACTTCAGAATATTTACTTTGAATGAACGTGCAACCAAAGAAAGAAAAGCTAGGATTTCCCAACAGCAAGGGAGATTCCTTCTCCACCTAGTAACTCTTCTAAAACCTGTACTTCAAGAACACCTAAGGAAATGAGGAGGATACATTTTGTAAGGTTTCTTGATGCTGTGATGAAATCAAAGAATTACAGAGAATTATTGACTCGAACAGGACTGGCCTAGCTGGGCAATGTTAGTGTCTTTGCACAGAGCGCGTTTTGCTCTGAAGCACATTCAGGTTTTATCTTTGGTCACAAACATGGTTACTTGAAATACACAGGACAGCACAAACACCTCGATCAGCTTTTTGCATCTCTCTAACTTTGCTAAATGCACTACTGAGCATCCAGAAAAAGAAAAGGAAATTAATCTGTTCAGATCACAAAAGCCCTCCGCACGCACCTTAAAACAAAAAGTACTCACACTTACTTAGAGAAAACCTGTTTATGAAGGTCTCGGGCACCATAATCAGCATCTTATGCCTCAGTAACACAAATCTGAATCTCCAGTCAGACTTAGGAAGGTTAGGGCTGTAAGGCAGGCTACAGAGAGCTGCTTATTGTTATTGTCAAGAAGGGAACCACGATTTAGTTTTGTTAATGATGAAATAATGAAAGGGCCCCTTCCATAGGAAATCACGAGAATTAATTAGCCAGAACTCAGGATTATTATTATCCTGCTCTTAAGCAGGGATTTCACTTTGAACTCAAGGACATCCTACCTTGACCAGGATGGCTTTTAAGAAATGAACCTATTTTGAGTTTGCATGCAGAGAAAGAGGCACTGATGCTTAAATGCATATTACTGTCTGTGAACTCCCCTACTGAAGTCATGTTTATTTATTAATAAGCTCCCCTTCCAGAAGCTTTCTTGTCCAAGGTTTTGCAGCTATTCCTCACAGTTAATAGGTCTTATCTTTCCTACCTGCCTGCTGGATTAGGCACAAACTTTTTCTGTAAGACAGGAGCCAAGTAACCATGACTACGTTTAAAAGCAGGGCTGCAATCTTCAGACTTTCCCACCAATCTTGAAAAGCCGCTTGGGTTTATAACTTGGAAATTACATTGCTCTTTACTTCTCAAGTGTAATTAATTTACAGAAATGTCCTTGATTTCACCTAAAAATAATTTTAAAAAAAGAACCTTCCAAGGCGGCTGCTGTCTGTCCTCTGAGCTTCAGAAGGTGAGAAAGGCTCAGCCTCTTCCTCTGAGAAAGTGAAAGGAGATTCCTCAAATATTTTTAAAAGTTGCAGTTGCTGGGTTTTGCTTTCAGAGATCTCATTCCCACATTTGACCATTACTGCCCTCCCAATGGTGATTAGAAGAACTAATTCTATTGAAAAGGTTAAAGTCAGCAGCACGCAGAGCAAATCCAGCCTCTCCCGCTCCTCAGGTCAGTGGCAAAGCCTTCACAAGGTCTGGGGAGGGAAAAGGTCTGTGGACACAAAAACAGCCCCGGGATGTGAACCATTTCTGGCTGCACCGCGTGAACACGGTGCCTGAGTGCCGCGATGCTCGTGCCGCTCGCAAAACACACCACAGGCCAGGACATGAAGGACAACGAGAGCTTGACCAGCTATCGAGGAGAAAATACTATCTTTAACAAACGTTATTGAATCCCAGGCATGTTATTTGCCCATAGATTTCTGGTTCTGAGCACTTTACTGCTCTAAACCTTGTTAAATACAGCGCGATTCTTGTATTTGTGCAACAGCTTTCAAAAAGCCAACATTTGTTTGATCTTACAAACATACTTAAGTCTGCTCTTTAAACAGCAGTTGGCAAAAACAGCACTTCTCAATTAAACTGGCATACATTAACATTTATTAATTTCCCCGCACTCCTTGGAGTGAGTCTCGGCATCTGCCAAAAAGCGTCGGCCGCCTCCCGATGCTGCCGCCAGTCCCCAGTGCGGCACAGCCAGGGATAATTCCCCTTCTCCGAGGCTGGGAATCTGCATTACTCGTGACAAGCGTTGCAGAAAACCCCACTCGGGGTCATCGGAACGGGGCTGCTTTTCAGCGTGGCGGGAAATCCCTCCGCGGAGATTTGGCTAGACGGCTTGTGAGCCGCTCTCTCGTTCGCTTCCTTCTGCAGCCCCGTGCGGGATGAATATTTCAAGAGCCGAGGAGCGAGGGAAAACATCTTGCCCTGTCGTCTGCAGACACCTCCCATCCATTTTAAGGCACAGACGAGTGAGCTGTGCTGGGCCGCGTCCGCGGCGCCTCCGACATCCAGGGGCTGCCGTTGGGAGCGCTCTCCTCCCAAGTGCCGGATCACCCGCCAACCTGGATCCAATTTCGGCTCCCGGGCTGAGCCACCGGGGCACACAGGGGTCTGGGAGAGCCACTGCGGCACTTGCAGGTACTGGATGGCTCCGGGGCCCTGGACGCCACGAGCCAAAGGCTTTGCGCTCCCCATGGAGAAGGACACGGGGGCTGAAAATCACCGCGGGCTGCAGAGGCACCACGAGAGCACCTGGGCATCCCGCATTGGCTCTCCAAGGGGCACCCTGGCTCCCGGCCCTCCGGACAGAGCATCCTCGGAGACCCCGAGAGGCTCCCGCAGGCGATGAGGCGCAGCAGCTCCGGACGTGCAAACCATTCCCGCTCGGCCGCATCGCGGGAACGTGACAAACTCGGGATGCGACAGAGAGAACAAAGAGCCGCTGACGTGCTCGGGCTCACGCCTCGCGCTAACAAACACAGCTGGGAGGGCTGCTTTCCTCTGCAATCAGCGCTTCGAAACGCGGCTTTGGTGTCGCCTCTGTTTTGTCTCTGCTCCCTAGAACAAGCCGCCGCGGCGCGTGACGGCAAACCCGCGCTGAGCAGCCAGCCGTGGAAAAGGAAAGGCGTTCCGGGAACAAATGGGAATAACGCCTTCGCTGGGTGAGGACACGACAGATGCTGAAGAGGAAAACAGCAGAAACATCATTTTCCCTTTCTTTTTCCCCTAAAGTCAAGAACAACAAACACCCTCTCTATATCAAAATACATCGCCTTGCTTTCCAGACAGCACCAAAAATTGCAGTCACTGAAAATGTATGCTTGCAGATGACCAGAATATATCTTGTCCTCCACTAAAAGAGAGTGCCAGAGAGTTTTAAGGTCTGCTTGAGAGAGTCATGAGAGCGTGTTCTCCCCTTGCTTTAAACCAGCGAGGGAACCGTAAACCTGATGTATAGCGTCATCTAAAACCTGAATGCTTCCAGCCATCAAAAGGAGTGCAACGTGAACTTAAATATTTGATTCCTGGGAACGGCAGTATAACAAGATAAGGGAACACACCTACGAGTGCACAGTCAACTCATAACCGCTCCGGTTACAGTTCTGCCCCTGAGCTCCCCAATTTCAATATATAAAACAGAAAGGCAATTTCCGTATGGCTTTCTCTCCAGAACTTAAACAAAATCGTGCCAAACGAGCGCATTTCAAGCCCTCTACGGCGCGTTACCTCTTATCTCACATCGTAGGGATGTCCTAACTTCCCGCGAGGGCGGCAGCGCGTCCCTGCACCAGCCGCGTCGAGAAGGTCCCTGTCCTACGGTGGCGACGCCTCCCTCATCACGTCCTGGCCGGCTGCCCTCGCCACCTCCACGCGCACGCGCCGGGAAACCCCAGGTATCGGGAGGCCTCCCTGAGCACTACGAGCCACTTGTTTTCCCCAAACAGATGGAGGTTTTCTCCACCCGTCCCAGGACAGTCTGCAGCTACCTCAAATGGGCCTCAGTCGCTACGGAAAACGGCCCTTCTGCAGCCACTAGGGTCAATCTCAGCAAGAGATTATCAGATTTCTGTGTACGCAATCACAGCAATTTATCAGCTTGGATACTGCCATGGCAAGAGGCTTCCATTCTGGAGGAGTCTATAATATACCAAAATTTGATCTTTTATGCTCTGCTGTTGAGCTGTGGTTACAATAATGCTAGGGAGAGGTTGAACAATTCTGTTTTCGCCCTAGGATAATGTGTGTTGCTCTGCTGTATGAGAAATGCATGTGCTATTCAGCGCTCTGATTTATTCAGGTAATACCAATACAAGCTGATTGCAGCCTAGCGAAATGGCAAGTGCTGGACACACATTTAAATTTAACTATCTATTGTGACAAAGTGATAAATTTAGATGTACTCCGGGACCCGTATTTGCCTCTAAGCATCATTTCACTGCACTGGACGCCACCGAAACCCTCCGGGAATCCATAAATTGTCACTGTGTTACCCGTTCTCAAAATCAGCCTTTTGAAGAGCTATAGAAAATCCTAAGGAGATAAGAAAAAGCATCCACAAGGCAGCCAGGACAAACAGAGTGGCTGCTGCTGGCTGCTCCTGCGAGCACAAACCTGCCCTTGCGGCGTCACGCTCACAACCAAACCAGCTCGGAGGTTTCTCCTCAACAGCCACCTCAACCAAGGTCCATCGTGTGCTGCCGAGCCAACCTGCAACGCTCCTGTCTGCAACAACTCACCGCAACAAAAATGCTGATGTGCAGCAAGCCCTGCCCAAAGGAAGGAAAAAGACAGCGGGTCCCGACAGCGAAGGCGCCGCTTCTCCGTGCCTGAGACTGTCTGACACGTCATGCGCAAGGGCTGGCCAAGGTGGCGTTGGGACAACGGTGCCTTTTACTGAGGTGACTTTCAGTTTAGCAGCCCTGCGAGGATGCAGCTCAGCCTCTCCCGCTCAACCCTCTCTTGTAACAGCCTTTCTGAATACTGCGGTGGCCCCAAAGCCTTTTCCTTTGGAACACAACCTGGCCTCCTCCTGCAGACAACCCCCTGCGAGCACACAAACCCACAGGTTTTTCTCACTTGTCTTGCCCTCCATTCAGACCTTTGTCCAGAGGTGGGGCAGAAGGACCATGTGAATCCTGCGGAGATGAACGGACTGAAAACTGAGTTCGAGGTGGCAGCGTGCCAAATTTGCATCCAACTGTGGCTCAGGTATGGAAACCAAGGAATTCAGCTTTCATCTTGGCATGAAAACCAAGCAAGGAAATTCATCTTGAGACGCTTGTTCCCAAAAGCAGATCGCTTCCTCCGCGCCGCCTACGGAGCTGCTGGACATATCACCAAACGCTCTCTCGTGCAAGTGCAACCACAACCCTTCCCGCCCCACAAATTACTGACATCTTCTGGATGCATTTTCCCATATGCTCGTGCTCGAGGAGTTTACATGGTTACTGTATCAGTTTCTCACAGGCAATTCTTGAAATTATTTCAAGGGGGGAACGAGCTAATAGCGGATTTACTCAGCATGTGGTCGGGGAAGTGAAGGGTGTTTCGGAAGCGCTGCTATTTCACAGCTTTGCTCCTCACGTGGTCGGGTTAACGGTCATGATCTTTGCCTGTTCCTGCCCCAGCCTGTTCCTGAAACATCACTCTGAGCAGCTCTCTCTTGTGCACAAAATGCCAGAAAAGTAGGTGGAAAAACACTGAGCTCATGAGTTCATGAGTTCTTCCATCCCATACCAACTCAGTGAGTGGTTGATGAAACAAGAAACCTCCAGAAAATGTTTTGGATGGTGACTGGGTGTTTGACTTTTGAGGATTTTTCTTGTTCTTTTTAGTTCATCAGAGAAAAGATGGAAAAGATGGAAAAGACTCGATGGAAAGAGTCCATGTACTGAATACTGTGTATTAAGTGGAAAATCTCTCTACTATCTTAGCAGACAGAAAAACAGTTGTAATATAAGTGACTTCTGTTATTCCCAAAATAAGGCAGATCTGTTGTGCCTATTCTAAACAAACAAATGTGTTGGAGCCGTAAAATGAATTTGGCTTTTTTTTTTTTTTTTTTGGTGTGTGTGTGTGTGTGTGGAATCAGAAAAAAAATGAAAGGTTGTGTAAAGTGAATTTTAGCCTTTCCTTTAGACATCATTTTATTTTAAGAAAGTTTTGGAAGTTTTAAAAGCAAGTTTTAAAAACTTGCTGTCTTGAGGAGAAATACGGTCACTTTCCAACTATTTTACAGAAAAAAATTCTGAGTTTTTTTTTAAACTTTTAAACTAAAAGAAAAGAAGCAACATACCTCTTCCATCCACAGTGATACCTATTCCGCTGCTACACAAGCCATGGAATTCAGCTACTCAGTTGAATCAAGAGGCATAAAAAAAGAGAACATGTTATTTGCAGTGTTTGATCTGAGTCAAATCCACTCGATCTTTGATTTCTATGACAATTTTTTCACAAAATAACTAGTGAAATGCCAACATTCACAGAAACTATGTCTAGATAATATAGCTACATGTCTAGCACTATTCCATTCTGAAGTTTCACATATACACAAAAATGAAATCTGATAATTCTTCTGAAGCACCAGCGTAATTCCATTCTAATCTTGATGGTGCTGTCTAAAGTTATTATTTTCAACCCTAATTTCTACTTCACTTAATTCAAAACAGCTCACAGATTCTACAACATCAAGATGTAACACTGAACATGAATAATTACCCAAAATGTGATATGAGTTCTCATTTCTAGCACTTTTTTAAATCAATCTCTGTAAAATAAAATATAAATTTGTAAACTGAAAATGATCTGCATTTCTAAATTGGAGTGCTTTGATTAGAAAACCTACAAATAACTTTGCCAGTGAATCTATAGTTATTATAGCCTTTACTTAAATCAGGGACTCAGCTTCATCCCTCTCTGGGTCATGTGGTTTCATACTACCTTCTGTCACAGTCCGACCTGCTCTGGTGACCCAAAACATTACACTACATAAAAATACATACATTCAATATAAAATATCAGAAAAGTATATTTTTGAAAGAAGAAAAAAGAATGGGCAGTTTCATTAAGTATACTATCCATTTCTTTTAAAGACAATGCATAACTGCTTTATTTTTTTAAGTTAAGTTCACTTCTTCATTAAAAGAAACATGAAATCTTACCTGAATTTTTGGCAGGGCAGGGATGACATGGTTCCCCAAAGCCATAGTCAGGATTGGCGCAGCAACATTCAGACTTTGTCACAGCACCAGGAAAAGGACGGACACATATTCCTTTTTTGATGCCTCCATAGCATGTGCTGCGCATATGAGTATCTAAGGAAGAAGAAACATAGAAATAAATTCATGTCCTTATGCTCCAAGAGAAATAAATGCATACTATTGGGAGCTCAAAAGCAAAATCCTATTCAGTGAAAAGTTCATATTTTCTACATCTGCATTATTCTACAGCAATGCTACAAGAGTGGCATCCCCAATGTCAGTTCTCACAAAACCTAGATCTTGGAGCACTGTCCAGAGCACTTTGAAACCAACTCAACTCACAGCAACAGCAATTCAGCAATTCTCACTTCATGGACGAGGGATGTAGGAAGAACTGCACTGAGGTGGGTATGAGAAATTTCAGATATGTGATAAAAAAGATGCTGTTGCAATTACGGTGCCACCCTTTGGTAGAGGACTGTAAATGATGGCCAGAACACACTGCCACTCATTACCACTCTTACGTCTTATACAAAGGAAATATCCTGCCATAATAAATAGCACAGACCCACAGCTGAAAGACTCTCTTTGCCACGTGCATACTACCAGCCTGACAGTTAGTTTAGTCAGCTAAATCAATCTGGCTGGCTGTAGTGCCAAATAGCAGTGAGATGCCTCCTCCAACAATAGTTTTCCAGTCCTACTTTAAAGGTTATTACTACCCACTGTACTACAATTACCCTAAAAATGAAAAGAATCTTAGACCTTTTTAGTTTTTTTTTTTCTTTTGATCATTCCAAGGTTAGATGCCTTTTGCATTTTTGTTTGTAGAATAACACTGGACAACTTTGAACATGTGAGTTGGTAGTCCATTTAAAACTGTGTTGGAGAACCACAGGACACAGATGGGACAAACAGCCTTGGTTTCAGTTCCTACACTTCTACAGGCACTTGTGTGAGCTACAGAGAGTTACAGTTTCAGTATCTTTAGGGATCAGGCCAGAACATGGCTTTTCTTTATGATCCCTGTTCATCTCCCAGTAAAATTATTATGCCCAGTGGTCTGAGCGTGAGTCTGGGGGATCTCTTAAACGGAGAGGATATTAAAGCTGGACCCCAAACAACAAGAAGTTGCATGAGAAAGCCTGTTACAGTGGATGAATATCCTGTGCTAATCTTAATAAGAACTGGCAATTTCTGATGTGTTCTCTCTGGTCTTTGTCCGCTATAAGATGATTCTTATAAAATGGGATACCCTGTATATAAACATTTTCTCTTGCATTTGGTCTCCCATGGAACAGACAGTTCTGGAGCACAGTTAAATGGGGCCCAGATTTCATGGTTTATTTCTTGGCAAGAGCTTTTGTGAAACTTTCACTTTTTTTTTTGTTTGTTTGTTTTGCTTTCACTTGACAGTAGGAAAAGATTTTTATGCTTGACAAAAATCAATTATTTTTATATAAGGAGTGCCTGTTCAAGTACCCTGCAAAATCATTAGCTGTCCCACATCCTTTCCCTGCACATCTATAAAGTTCAGACATCACTTGCCATGAATAATGGGACTTGGCTCACGTGCCCCTATCTACATGCCTGCGAGACAACAGAAAAAGAATTCAAGTAAGGATATGGCACTACAGGTAGCTGCTGTGCGAGCAGAAAGCATGAGAGAAGGCCTTTAAAGATGCAAAGTTTGGGCAGCAGCTGGAGGAAGGTACAGAAGTAATGAACATGAGAAGGCTGCAAGTGCCGGGTTTGTTTGGAAAAAAAAAAAAAAAAAGGATATAGTTGCGATGAAGCAAAGTGGAGACTGTCTGGCTCTCAGACTGGCGCTCTGTACTGGAGTGGACTGTTTCAGAGAGCACAGAACAGGCCTATTCGTCATCTTTGCAGTAAGGCATTTTCAAATGTTCCAGTCGCCTTTCCTGAGAAGAGGTCAAACACTGCATGGCATTACAGATCTTGACCAGAAATGATGGTGCTGATATCAAAGTGCTACAACCACAAAAGGTAAGGGCTTAGGAACATGGTTCTCCAGAGGTAAAAAGTCCGGATCAGGCCTGCTGTTACTCCAGCACCAAACAACATTCGATGTTGTAGTAAGTTAACAACGGATTGGTATCTTCAGCCCCACAAGCCCTGACATATCCCCATCTAGACCTCTGCCAACTCATGTGCTTTGGTGTGCATCCAATGTCTCATCAAGAAGCCCTATGAAAAGGTCCATAGTCACAAATCTCCCCTACAGCCTCGCTACAGTCACAGTGACAGCCATGTTGCAAACAGCAGTGATTCACAAAGTCAGTGCAGGAGAAATTAACGCAGGAGGTTCTTTGAGAATCATAGAATCACAGAATGCCTAAGGTTGGAAGGGACCTCTAGGAGTCACCTAGTCCAACCCCCCTGCACACGCAGGGTCTCCTAGAGCATGTGGCAGAGGACCCGTGTCTAAGTGAATTTTGAAGATCTCCAGAGAAGGAGACTCCACAACCTCTCTGGGCAGCCTGTTCTAGGGCTCTGTTACCCTCACTGTCAGGAAATTTTTCCTTAAGCTGAGCAGGATAGCACAAAAGTCCTTCCTGGGCAGTGCTCCCTCTGCTGAAAACGAGGATGAGTCCATGGACTTACTGCTGAAGGCCTCGGCCATCCTCAAGCTTCCCGTGCCTTTATGGTGCTCAGCATGCTCTGATGGACTTGCATCACTCTATGTGTAGAGTTTGATGAATCCTGACTTACCAATTCCCAAATACTAGACCTCCTATTTTATGCTCTGTGTCAGGATTTAGCAGTGCTGCTGGTATAGCAGAATGCCTATTACTGAGTTTCTATTCCACTGTTTCCTAGAGCATCCTCTGGTCATTTATTTCTAGACTCTTAAACTTTGTGGTGTACTGCTTCCCATAAGCAACTCTGACAGCATGGTATTATGGCCAAGTTCTTTAAGACTGTAAAGTGGAAGAGTGCAGTGAGAGAGGTGCTTCAAGGTGCTTTAAAGCACTTCAAGGTGCTTTAAAAGGTGAAACTGTGTGCTTTCAGACATGATTTAACAAGATAATCTAAGTAGCCAAAGATTCAACTATTTTGTCATGGATGGCTATGTGTCTGAGCAGAGATGAGGAATGCAGGCTAAATCGTAACTGAAATTACTTCAGTAGAGAACAAATGACATTCTGTGATTCTGTGATTCCGTGACTGTACAGAGCTACAGCAATAGCCCACTTGAAGTCCTGAGGTGATACACACGTGTGCACACGCACACACACAAACAGAACTTAGGTATCAGAGCATAAAGCTACAGCAAGAAGTATGGGCAAACCTGAAAGGCTTGCAAATACTAGGTTGGCTTTAAACATATATCTGGCTGGCCTTTCCCAAGCATATGTTCCCCTTTTTCTGCACATATTTTTTCCAACTTCTATAATGTCTTGTGGCTGACTTTGCTATACTTATTAATTTTAAATAAAAAAGCAGTTCCTGAATAGTCTCACCAGAATCAATGGCACTATTCATGAAATAAAATATTGTTCAAAGTGAGAGTGACAGGTTCTTTGATTTTATATTTTTGCTAATTGCCTAGCATATTTGTGGGAATACTATTAAATTGAAGCCCCTTGTACCTTATTAACTTTCAGACTTCAGACATTGCTAGCAGGAAAGCGTCTGAAAAATATTATTTAGCTCATGCAATATATGAGACAAAATAGCCAGACAGAGAATTCCTCTGACTAACACAGCATATATAAAAAAAAATTCTGAACAGCAGATTGGCTCTGAAATTGTGCTTTGAAGGTCATATATGAGGACATTTTTGTTATGCAATATTTGAAATTTCCTATGTTACTTTATGCCTGGAATAATTACATCATCTTTTTTTTAAAATGAATTTTCCAAATAAATCATGATTCTACCTCACCATTTTGTCATATTAAGGATATTTCCTATTGAAAATGTAAGGATTTATGGTAATCTTAAAGCTAAATGACATGTGGAATTGAACATTTTCAAATAAAAATACTCTTCACAGCTCATGGCAAGCTACTGAAGTCCTTAGTTGTTGCAGCCATGGGGCCCTGAATTGATTCTTTACAGCTGTATCACTGAGAGAAGCCAACTTGGACTGCAAAAGGTACTGAACAGCTTGTACTTAAACCTGGTTTTGCTGCTTTGCCACTAACAAGAAAAATTCCTCTACAAAAACAGCACCCCAAGGCTTTTCACATTGTCTATGATTTTTTTTTGCTATTTTCTCCAAACATTTAATAAATCAAAAAAAAAAAAAAAGGCCACTATATATATAAGATATATACTTGTTGGTTCAAGCCTTTGCTTACTGCAAAGAAGGTATTCATTTAAAACAACAATGAAAAAAAACACACCAGATATTTAGATTACAGTTGAGAATTTACAAAAGTACGTGGTTATTTTTAAGGCCAAAGTTAAAGCTTTAAAAATACATCTATTAAACTGAATTGATAACAGAAAGGATCAGCTTGCACAATTACATTTGTACAATATCTTAATTTAAAGAGTGATGAATTTACCTAAAATGGAAAGATACTGTAAAACAAGGACAAAGTATCCTGCATCTGATTCTTGGGAGATAATCTCCAAATACTAGGATGAAGTATGACTTTCCTTGACCTGGACAATGTCTTTTAACTTTACGCTTAGAATAACTCAAGACTTCCTAATAGTTATTTATAATGATATTTGAGTTCACAGAAAAAAGACCGTTTTCCCTCCTAGAGCTTTAAACACTACAACACAGAATAAAATATTTTCACATTTAGAAAGACAATGGAAGGGAAAGGGAAAAAGAAAAGAGGAAGGGCAACAGGAAGGGCAACAGGAAGTGAAAGGGAAAGCAGAACAGGAAGGTAACGCGAACGTGACAGTGTCTCAAGCAAAGGGTGTGTTTTCCTTGGTGACGTGGAGTGAATGATGCCAAAGTGAACACACACACACATACATACACACACAGAGGAACTGAAAACATAACACAGCAAATGCCAAACACATCAGTCTTAAGGGAGAACAGTTACTCTGTGATTTATCATTTTAATCCTACAACTTATGTTAGCATAAACAGAAAGGATGCCATTTAATGTGCTGCTTTCATTTGATGATCTGATAATTTCTGTGACAATACTGTCCATTTCAATGAGAAAAAAACTCCCTTACCTACGCACACCCGACCATCAACTCCAACAGCCAGGCCAGGTGGACATTCACACCGAAAGGATCCTTCTGTATTTATGCAATGTCCATTCATGCAAATTCCTGATGTCTGGCATTCATCAATATCTGTCGGGAGGAACACAATTCAACAACCTATCTATGGCTTTCCATCTTAAGTTTACCCTTATTGTTCTTAAAGGATTTATATCTTTGTGGTACCTAAGGAATCATTAACGTGTTCTTGCTTTTTATCTCATGAATTTTCATCTTAAAATTGAACTAAATAATTAATTTTCAGTTGTATGTTAAAAAAAATTCAGAAAAAAACTACACAGAGTGAAGAGGCATTTTGCACTACACAGTAAGTAAAATAAGTTAAAAATTTCCTCCATTGTATTCTTCCATCTTATGATATTATAACTTTGCTTTAAAAACTGCTTAAGGAAGCATTAATCACAGCATGAACTTTACAACATTATGCTTCCACTTAAAAGACCTTTTTAATAGTCAGTTTTGATCAAAGTGACTGAATAGTAAGATAATCACAATTAATATAAATTGTTCAATTTCAAAGTAAAACTCCAAAGGATTTAGATTTTTTTGTAACCACTGGAAATGACAGAAGCCCAAAACTACTACCAGGTGTCTTCTATCATATCACTTTAATTGACTTAATTTAATTAAAATCAGACTTCACTCTTAAAATGTTTGATGCAATATTTTAATTTGTAATGGTGTACAGCAGACACATTGCCTTAAATGTTACAGACCCTGTACCATCAGAATATGATAGGGAAGAGGTGTTTATGCATGCAATATTTCAAACTTCTTAAACCTCTGATATTGCTTCTCATTATACCATTCTCATTTGCTGAAGCTACAATGACTCTAAGATGTTTCGTAAGTTAATTTATCATCTATTGCTGCTTTCACACTAATATAAAATAATTTCTGGAATTCAAATAAAAGAATTCAAAAGGCATTTTGAATAACAAATAACAAGGCATTAGTACGATATTAAGCCCACATGACAAGAGATTGTCTTTTTTTGCATGAATGAGTGGACAAGGAAGGTTGGTTTCAATCAAAGTTGTCTTAATGTGTTACCCACAATTCTACATACCAGTACAGTAACGCCCATTTGGAGCCAGAACAAATCCAGGTTTGCAGATGCATTTAAAACTCCCATCCTCATTTATGCACATCCCATTTAAACACATGTTAGTAGTGGTACACTCATCATGGTCTGCAAAAAAGACATAGAATACAATACATAGTATAAACAAACTCTCTGAGGAGGTGTGGCAAAGTTTCTGTCATCTAAAGATTAATTTCTAGTAACTCTGATTGTATATTTGACAAGCTTTCAGACTACAGAATTACTGTGCCTATTTCAACAGACTAGATATGGAAGAATCAGGTGCATTTTTCTTTCTCAGCTGAAAGGATAAAAAGTTTCAGTCATGTGAAGCTTTTCAGAAGTTGTTGCAACAGATTGTTTATCTAGGACACTTCTGTGACATAATACAACCAAGATCAAAAGCATGAATTTCTTCAGCAGTGTTTCCCATGAAGCACTTCCTACGAAGTATTAGGGAAAAATTCAGATCCTGGAGTGGGTTGTTACCTGAGTCTTACTGAGCGACATACCTTCAGAACCAAAATCACTTCAAGTTGCTTTTGGAATCATGAAGTTCTGCACAGTGTCTATCTGACTGCAGAGGCAGTAAGTTCAACTCATACCAGATCTTATTTAACTAAATATACTGCTTAATGATAAAAAGCACTATGAATTACAATTTCTATAATCATAAAGCTAGTACCAGCTAGTATGAAGAAGACTTCTTACCCACACAATTTTTTCCATCTGTAGTTAGTTCAAAGCCAGCATTGCAAATACACTGGAAACTTCCATCAGTGTTTACACACCGGCCATTTTTACAAAGAACCCCATTCTGGATACACTCATCTATATCTAAATTTTTAAAAAAGAAATCACATAATACAATAACAATTATTGCTTTGTAAAATGCTGACGCATTATTTAAATATTACTCAGAAGAAAACTTTCCAAACATAGTAAGAAATCACTTTTACTCCATGAGAGTAATAATTATTATTTTAGACTTGTACAATAAATACTACATGATAGATACATACATCTACATATATATAAATGTAAACAGAGTATTAGTGCTAAAGGTGTATATTTACTTTTTTTTTTTTTTTTTGGTAGAATTCCCCAACTGGAATATGCTGACAAGAATTACAGAATGCAATGGACAAAAAATTGTCAATGACAACAGATTAAAGGAATATTTTATCAACAAAGCAAATGCAATAGCATTTCATAATTACAGTATCATTAATGTAACTGGCAGGATTTATTGAAATAACATTACTGGTTTTGAATTCCAGTAGAATCTAACATAAGAGGTCAGACCATTTGTAAAGTCAGTAAACATGAAGGAAATTTTCTTACCAATGCAAGCTTGTTTAGTAGGAGTTCTCTGGAAACCTGTATGGCATTTGCAGTAATAGGAACCAGGTGTGTTGACACAGTCTCCATTAGAGCACGGGTTTGACGTGCATTCATCAACATCTATTGGAAGCACAGAAGTATCATTAGAGAGATCACAATATATTCCTTTTTCATTTTCAACTCGAATTTTCTAGTCGAAGGAGACAGTAATAAACAATCAAATGCCAAATCAAATCTTATATTTGTTTTTCATGCAAAATCACAATTTTCCTATTTGCACAGAGTTGTTCGCAGTATAAACAGGCATCTATATTTGTAGAAGGCAGAAGAAAAAATATCTGAGGATTTTGATGCGTGAAATCTGACAGTTTACTAGTAGAAGTGAGTAATTCTTTTAATTCTTTCTTAGCAATACAAGAAAAAAGTTGGCATTTAAAAAACAGGTACCACAGCACAGTTTTTTTTTTTTTTTTAAAAAAGCTATTAAATTGAGAGTTTATGGTGGAAATGTGAGGAGGAGCCACAAACCAGCAGGAGGGATTCTTAATGAGACCACAGGCTGAATAAACATCTCAGTTATTTATGCCCTGCTGCATCCTCAATCCCAGCCTTTGCATTTGAGTGGTGGTAGATTTAACCTAACCTTTCCCCATAATATACCTTATTCCGCTTTCCAAATGTTCTTGTATTTGCACACAGCCAAACACGTTTTAGCCACCTAAACCCTTACGTAACTGCTCAGGATTTTCATCCACTGAAATCTTTACTCCTTTCACGAATCCTTCCCAGATTCAACTTCTGATGCCTTGCAGCTGTTACTTTGGCCTGGCCTGGCTATTCCCAGCCCTAAAATAACACTGATTGTTACTTCTAATTACAGCCCTCTAAACCTGTCTGTAAAGCTCTTGGAGGTCCCTGTTCCCTGCTTTCCTTAATCCTCACAGGCTCTCTGGGACGAGAGTAAATGAAGCCCTCCGCACTGAGTACATGAAGCCTGCTCAGCATCTTCCCTGCAGCTACCAGAGAATGACTTGAGCAGCTTCTCCCTGTGAGATATGTTCACAGGTTACAAACTGTGGATCCAGGATGAAAACTCCTGTACATGGTTTTGCCCTTTCTCTACCACTCACCTTTGCTAATTTGACCTTTCCCCTCAGCTAGGCTCCTGGTTTCATTTACAGGTCTAGGATGGTCTTATCTCTTCCTCTATGTGGGCCTAAAAATCACAAAGCCCATGCCACCTTTTATAGCTTCCTGGAAACCATTCTACTGACAAGTTGACATAGGAAGCAAGGTCTAAGTCAAGCTGCATCTGATCAGTTCTCAGCAAAGACAAATTCACTATGCACTCTGCTGTGTAAGCTCTTAAAAATTCAGGAAAACCAACGGGTAGTTTTTCTTGGATTAGTTTTGCTGATCACTTGTATTCATCTGTTTTTTTTTATTTGTTTGTTCTTTGTTTCATTTGATCTGCAAAATATTTGGATAAAAAAAATTACATCTATAATCAAATTTATTCATCTATTAAAAAATGTATACCAGAAATGTTGTACCATGGATGACTTGAATCTAAAAATGGCAAAAGGTAATGGCAAAAGGTTAGTTTTGTTCTAACTTAAGCATAAGAAACACTGTACATTTCACGGGATTTAACCTTTGAATGCATATACAATTAAAAATATACAGCATTCATATACATGTCAAAAAGATCTAGGGATACCCATAGTAATGATTCAGCGTGTTGATTTACAGCAGTACTTGTGCCTAGATACAATCAGACCTTTTGGGGTAAACAGTTACATGAAAAAAGGCAAGCAAAATGGAAGAATCAAATACCTCCTCTCATGCAAAAACCTATTCGGCTCAATCACATTTGCATTGGCAGCTGACAACACCAATCCAGTAAAACCACAAGAATGAAGCAAGATAAAGAAAAGAAAAACACAGTGTGTTAAATACAATGAAAGAAACAGTAACTGTATCTGCCTTTTTTATCTTTTCTACCTGCGTAATTTGAGTAAACTTTACTACTCTTCATACTGCAGGAGATTGTACCTATTTATAGGTACAATAGGTACGATAGCAGCTTCTTGCTAGGACACTTCTCTGCAGTGCCCAGCCATTGCAATGCTCCTTTCTCATGTGTGCTAGGTTTGATGCTGTGTGCAGGGACCTGAAGAGAATGACACATAATCCCTTCGTAATAAAGACCTTAACTATAGTTCTACTAACAGTACATCAAACTCTAATTCACATTTTTGCAGGAACATTCATCAAATGTCTTAATCACAGGGATTTCTATTGTACACTTATTCTGCTTTAATATAAAGGAGGATGGAAGGGAGGATTTTATCTTATAAATAATGTCAAAACTCCAATTTTGTTTAGTTTTCCTGCAGAGGACTTTTTTAGGATTGCTGTGGGCTTCAACTTGCTAAAACTGTTAAAGAAAATATGTGTATGCTAAAAACAGACCTCACTGCAAATTAATGCACACATTCTACAGTAGGATTACAACACTGCCTCATGAAATAGCTGACTTAAGCTTAGAAAATCCTCAAAGCCATGCACATCAGACAATTCCTACATAAACTATGAACCCTAAGATGTTCTTTTTTTAATAAGCTGCTGATAAAAGAGGAAATGACAAATACGTGTTAATATAAAGTTCTTGGCTTTGAGTTGGTGTTTCAAGCATGCATATCCCAGCAGCATAAAGGGGAAACATCTGAGACAGATATATTTAACCCATTTCATTCAGCCTTACACTACACCACTCTTCAGTGCCAAATACTTCCCTTTCACCACTTGCATCATGCATATCTACACTTTTAAATGTTTCATCTGCAACACATGTCAAAATTTCACTAGACACAGTATGGAACTTTCACAAGCCCCCTTAAGACCAACTGTGCTGAGTTTCAAGACAAATATCAGAATCTGAAACGCAGAATTCTAGTTATTTTGCAAATATAAAACCCCAAACATTACAGCTATGAGCTTGCTGACCCTTTCAGAGTCTCTACACCTAATCATAGTTTTAGGAGCAGAATCTTATAGGGAAAGATAATAGTTGTCCATCAATTTGTGAAGAGAGATTGATCATTCTGCCTACAGTTCGTACAGTAGGCGATATTCCTTCACAAAAGCAAAAGTACAGAAATTGAGATCAGAAAGTAGTGCAAAACTCCATTCTCTTCTGTTTTGGTAGCATCCTTCTGAAATAAGACTTTAGCTTCATTAAATGTTCATTTCTAGCTTCCTCATTTCTAGCTTCATTTCCTCATTTCTAGCTTCCTCCTTGGAAGGAAGTTTTCACTTGGTGAAAATTTGTTAGACAAAAAACTGAATTATCTCTCAAGGTTTTCTGAAGTCTTTATTTTAAGACATCAGCTTTCAGAAGTTTCTTAGCACATTTCAAGACAGTTGGAATCTGCCATAATTAAGAATATTAATTTCAGCAATGGGAAATGTAGTACTGCGAACAAAAGTGTCATAACAGTCTTCAAATGCAAGTATAGAGAGACAGCTACTTTCCTCATACGCTGTGGATAGGACAAGGGATGACGAGCTGATGTTTTTGCAAAATTGTATTTAAACTAGACTGGAAGTTCAAAAAATCTGTCTGACTGCATAGCTAGTGGAGCTCTGAAACTGGCAGCTCAACTGTCCAAGTAGGTAATGAAATCTCTATCATTGACAGTTTTTAAGAGTAAGTTATACCAACACTTATCAGGAATAACTCTAGTATAATTTATCACCCCGTGACCCTATGGACTAGCTAAGGGGACAGCAATGTTTCAGGAGTGGTGTATCAAGTTGACTTGAGAAAGGAAAACTCAGAGCCTAAATCCGGTAATAAACACTGACATAGATCTACTAACTGTATGGCAAACTCTGAATCACTTACTTACAGGAACCTTCAACAAATGTCTTAATCACAGGGATTTCTATTGTACATTTATTTTGCTTTCATATGAGGGATGAGAGAAGGAACTTTTCCAAGGAAAAGCACTAGGCAATAGCTGCCACATTTCCCTTCTGCAGAAGGCATTGCACCTAGCCTGGGGGGTCCTGATGCTGACCTTGCTATTGAGAGAGATGTGGAAGAATTTGCAACTCACTGAGGTTCCAGCTGCTGGATGATACCCACTCTGCTGCATACAGTTCAAAATCTGCCTCTACTCTTCTCACTTACAAATTCTACATGGTGTTATCTTGTATTAGAAGA
This sequence comes from Crypturellus tataupa, assembly GCA_034781795.1. NCBI lineage: Eukaryota > Metazoa > Chordata > Aves > Tinamiformes > Tinamidae > Crypturellus > Crypturellus tataupa. The sequence goes on along the minus strand of JAWLRI010000801.1, from coordinate 2,124,548 downwards.
TCTTTTTAAGGTCTCTTCTGGCTGTGATTTGCCCTGCTCCTTTCTTTCTGTGCTTTCCTTTAATCCAAGGCATGCTAGAAAATGAGATCTAAATGCACATTTTCGGCCAGAAAAGCATATAGCTATAAAGCTCCTAAATAATATTTTTCATTCACGGATTTCAAATCTTTTTATAAAGAATCAGTAGGTTAATATTCAATCAGAAATAGAACCAGAGTGTTTTATTTAGGAACCTAGACGATTATAAAAATATGTTCTGAATACAAAATTATTCACCCCACAACTTCTTTACAAACACTCTCACATTTTATTTTTCTGAAATCATTGACACTGTAAGGCTAAAGACCACAGTAACTGAACAAAAGCACAGAATCCTAAATGCAGCTCTTGTTCTAAGATATTAGCATTTTATTAAGCGATAAGAACATAACCAAAAGTGAATACATTCTATTAATGATCTGACATCTTTTAAATGTCATTCATTTTTATAAGTAAAACATAAATTCTTTTCTGTGGTACCACGGATAAACTTGAGACTAATGCCTTTCACAGAAAGAGTGTTACATAAGCACAGCGTATGAGTAAAAGTGAGCAAAATTTAACTCACTAAAGGCAAATACAAAAATGTAGCATACTCATGAAGCAGAGTAATGCTTAATGCCCCTATTTGTAAATAAAAATTTTTTAGGCAGCAGACAAATAGAAAAGGTTCTTTTATGATGATTTTACATGATTCCAGTATAAGTTATGCCATCATGATCCCTGCACTCTCCTTCACAAGAGCAATATTATTAAAATAAACAAAAAGGAGGAAGAATAATATGAACATGCATTTGTCTTTGGATCAAAGGCATTAAATGGAAGAATATTAGTATTCAAAAAATGAAAAAAAAATTTAGAAATGCCTACTTACCAATACAATCTCCATTTGCATCTTGCTTGTATCCCATGTTGCACTCGCATCGGTAACTGGAAATAGTTGGTACACAGCGTCCATTTAAGCAAAGATTGGAATGGTGCTTACAGATGTCTATTGTCTGATTGAGTATTGCTGGTAAAAAAAAAAGTAGAATGTGAAAAAAAATCATATATTCAAATAAAAGTACATATAAAGATTACATTTGGCTGCAGAAAGAATGTTGTGTTTGGAGATGCATAAAAGTCCATGAAATCATGAACATTTTCCAAGATCTATCCATTGATTTTGTAATAAATTAACAAATGCAAGTAGCCATCAGAAACAAACAAAAAGAGACAGAACAGTCTTGATTATAGTTTACCACTCTATGCTTAGAGGCTCATGGGATCATTCGTGTTCTCATAAATAGACTATCATTTGTATGTAGATTGAAGCAATCTGTTCCTATGAGTTTTATTACTTTTGTTGATCTATCTTAATTCTCCTTGCATTTTATTGAAACTGGTTCTGATCCTGCAGACACTTACACATGTTATAAATAATTTCTTACAAGGGAGACATCCTTCTAAATATTATTCATCTTGGGCTTTGGGCCAAGGCCAAGGAATGGGTAAGTTTTATTCTTGGAAGATAAGAAAAACAAACAGTTTATTATAAATACCCTTGCCTTTTTGAAAATACTTCAAAATCTGATGTTTCATTAGTACTAAAGGAAGTCAGTAGGCAAAGCACAGGCAAAAAATTCAAAGTTTAATGCTGAAGTAGGAAACCAACATGTACTATGGGTATTACCAGTAGATAAACCAACGCAAATGTAATATAGGGTAGCTCAATACAAAGAACCTACCATCAAGATTCTGTTCTAAAACTAAAATTTAAAGGTTTAAAAGCAGAGGGAGTCAACAAAATGATTTAAAACATAACACCTTCATGTATATTTTCTCTAAGTAACTGAAAACTATAGTGTAAGACTTCAGAAGTGGGACTTGCTGCTTGAGAAACATGTCACAGCAAATTTTGCAAGGCTGAGGGGAAAACAAAGGCAATAAAAGTTTAAAACAAGTATTAGACCTTTCCTCTTCCCCAAATTATTTTTTTCCAACTTAAAATACTTAAATATGATACATATACACCTATACCCCTATGCAAAACTGGGCATGTGCACATTGCCTAGCACTTATACTGACACAGAAGTTTCCAAATCTATGCTAGGCTTTCCAGGACTTGGAAGTGGTAGGTACACACTAGGAAGCAAGAAAACTCCCTTTTCTCACAGCAGGATATTCCTTCCTATGGAATTGGCAAATTTTAAGATCACACACCTTAATGATGTGAAAGGAAGACATAAAAGAAGATAATACAAGATTTTACAAGATATTTATCAATTAAGAATCCCAGATATAAAATGAATTGGTGGATTGGCTTTTGGTCAACAACAGAAGGAAGGGAAACACACACACAGATGGGAAGAGACCAGGATGACTCAAATAAATAAATAAATAATATATTTTTTTGTTTGTTTATTTTTTAATGTTTGATTGCCAGAGCTGCTTGTGGGTTTGGATTTTTAGAGCAGTCAGGCAAAACTGAGTTCACAGTGGGCACACAATTTCATGGGAAAATCACTAAATAGTGGCAAACATGACTGATGAGGGAAATTAACTCATAAAAAGAGATTCTGAAAGTGGCTAAATGCTCAAAAAAAATTACAACTGAAATGAAAAAGAAAAAATGCTTGAAGGGTCTCCCAAACTTCCTACAGAACAAGCTACTTATAAGTTTATGGAGTATCTTACATGTGTTCAAATAGAAAGACATTTTTGTATATTGAGGACACTGTATGATTTCTGGACTAGAAATTGAGCAGAAGAAAAAAAAAAGGAAAAGGAAAAGAAATACATGAGGAATCAAAACAAGGAAACTAACAAGTCTCAAAAACATGAATACTTACTTAGTCCAGTAATTATTGGGCCATTCCCGGTGGGACTCTGACCACCTGTCCCTATCCCTGCTCCCCCTACACCTGGGGAGAAACCATTGTTGCCAGGGATGGGAATGAATCCTGCTCCTCCTGGGCCATAGCCATTTCCATTGCCCATGGGAAGGAATCCGTTTCCTCCTGTCCCAACACCCCTGGAACCACCTCCAGCAGGAGCTCCATCTATGCAAAGTCTGCGGTATTCATCTGTTAAACAACAAAGCACAGAATGGCACCAAGTAAACCAACCCTTCACCAAAGCCAGCTTATAAGGAAGATATAGAACTTTGTACTGCAAAAAAATGTGATACTGGCTTCTCATTCCTTTAATGTTGTATCTTCCCTATCCCACTCCTACACAGTTTAAGGAAGAACAGTCTGAATAATAACAGAAAAATTATAGTTTACGCCTAGCTATTTGTTGAAACGTTTTTGTTGGTGCACTGCCAAAAGCACTGTAACTCCCAGTTCCCTCACAGATCTTGGGACAGATAGTCTGAAAATGCATTTCTCTGTGCTCATGTGAGCACACTGTTGCAAGAATAAATGAAATACTGATCCATTTCCAATTCAAAGTAACATGAAATTTTATGGAGAGACCAGCTGTTCCTTTAAATCGAAATGAACTATGGACCCTCAGAATCATTTCCTCTGCAAGCTTGACCACAAAATCTTCCCCATTTCCCAAGAACTATTTCCAATGTCAACAAAAGGAAGTTAAAGAAAGTAGTCCCAAATAATACGGACCCGAAAAAATGGTTCACAGATGGAAACATCCGTATTAAAATCACAAGAATGAATGATAATGTAATTCTTGACTTTCTTTTTCCTTTAGCCTACATATTAAAGCCATTTAAAATATTCTGGTGACCTCCATCCCAACTAGAGTGAGCAGCAAGAAGCAGCAGGACAAAGGAGGCACTCACCGGATCCTCTAACGGGACACATCTCTGGGACAGACCCAACGGCCCAGCACCGGCCAGACTCACAGCAGCACTGCGGCTTGGTGAACCTGCCAGGCAGCTCCTGCGCACAGCGACCGTTCACCACGCTGGAGAAACACGTACTTGCCCTTTGATCTGGACATTAGTTTAAAAAGAAAATCAAAAACAGTAAAATGAGTCTCTGTATGTCTTTACCATACTCATTTTTCTAAGTATAAAATGTTTAAAAAGTTCTACTTAAAAAAGGAAAACACCCACAAAACAACCCATTCCACATTTGGTTTAATGTAGGATCAAGTATTTTCCATGGCATTAACCTTCCCTTAACCCGGAATGTAGTTGTTAAATTCATCTTTCCTTTCAGTTATGAAAAATTCTTAGTTCCCTTTAAAAACTACTTTGCAGAATGGACTGTGCATTTTTAGCTCCAGTGGTCTGCTAACAGGCCGGTGCAGCAATACTGGAACGAATAAAAAGTCTTTGGAGGCCACACACTGCTATTTCAGACTCTGTGGATTTGTATTTAGATGAAAGCAAATAGCCCTTTCTTCAGAGAAACCACTGAGTAAGGAATCTCTTATACTGGGCATAGAGCAGGCCCAGGACAATGATCCATTCTCCTTTACTAAAACCATACTGCAGTCTAGTTCACATCTCTCTTTAACTGTCGTGAGTAGCAACTGCTAATAACATCACTGAGATCAGCACAAAATTATTCAGCTTGTGTAAAAACAAAACTAAGTCAATTAAAAGAAAAAACCGATCAGCAACTAAATGTTATATGTCAGAGCCCACTCTGCTATTGAACAATCAAAACTGGTTGTAAATTACATGTTTCCGCGCGACCACAATAAAATGATTACTATATTTTCAGTTGGCTAAACAAAATACTTGAAAAAAAAGAATGCTGGTCACTAATGTTATACTATGATAAGCATTTGCTCTTTTTATTAAAAAAATACTGAATTGATCCAATTGAATTTTTTTTTGCTCATATTTTAGCTTAAAATATATATTTATCTCAGAATGGCTATAGTAAGCATCCAGAAGTAGGCCCCTGGAAAATGCATCAAGTCCACTTTGCTTCATTCACTCCAAAAACCTCCAGACAGAACTGTTTAAGAAGGTTAACTTAGTATAAAAGACAAAGATATACAGGCAAATGATTATAACAAAAAGAAAAAATAAAAACAAGCAGTTCATTTCTGTGAAATTCACATCAATCAATTCACATATGATTTATGAAAAAATAGGCAGATTTTTTGAATAGTATCCTTTTCCATGAGTCATTTCAGCGAAATTAACAGTATTTGAAGAAAAAAATGTAGACAAAAAAGTGCAACACAAATCAACTATTCATTTTCAAAGTCCTCTCAAAGTTTAATAGGAGCAATAAAGCAAAAGAGGATAGAAGAGACAGAAGATAAGAAGTCTTGAAATCTGACCTAAATCCCCATAAGCAACATAGACAAACAATCAGTAATGTCAAGAATGTAAATCTTAAAGACTAATATTTTTGAGATCGTGGGCCTGCCCTCACTTCACTCTAAGAACTATGTCTAAGATATGTTTCGAACAATTCTGCTGAGAACAGGAAGTTTTGTTCAGTTTAAAATAAAAAAAAAAAAAAGTAAAGGCAAAAAGATGTTACTGTAAAAGGCTTTAGAATGTACAACAAGGAGCTCAGCACTACAAAATGCATGCTGCAGAAGGCACGGGGCATACAAAAAAAATCCCTTTCCAGCCTCTTACTTCAGCAAGTTAAAGGATTTATTCACTCAATTGCAAACTCAATGAGGGCTGAAAAGTTGCTCCATCTATGTAACCTTAGAAGGCTAAAGGGACGCGACGGTGCTTACTTAGCACGCACGCTTCGACAGCAGGGGCAGAGCGTGCCGAGCAGCTGCAGCAGGCTTTGCGAGCGAGGCACATGTCCTAACGGCCAGGACAGCCACCCTGGGGGCTCCGGCAGTACCTCTGCTCACAAAACAGGCTGCTTCCCCTTGAACCACCTTGACTGGAGCTGGGGCAAAAAAAACACTTGGCCCCCCTGCTCTTGTGCACGTGTAAGCACGGGAGAAGCAGATGGATAAATGCCTTCCCTCAAGTCCCATCCTTGGTGTATTAGCAAGGCACATAGCATCAAGACTGCTCAAAATAAAGGCCTGATACAAAAGATACATCCGTTACTTTCTCATTTAATGTTTTTGGCCTTGGTATACCCGCATCTGACTGAAGAATTGGCATTGAATTCTAAAAATCTAATCCTAGAAGAATGGCATGAAAACATTCTAGTGAGTGTCCGCAAGTAGCTATTATCCATAGAGAGAGACTGTAAGTGATAATACTTGGCTGATATTTTTAATAACTAAATGAAGGAATGCAGAATTTTAATATGCCAGAAATAAATCAGCCCACCTATAACTCCCTTGGAATATGTCTTCAGCTCTGATAACTCTGAGTGTGACCATATATGTGTTAACAGCAGACTAAATGTACAAGCAAGTTTTTATTGGTGTAATGTGAAGAAAATTCTTTATAAGCATGTCAGTATTTATCATATCTTAGTTCTCCAAGGGTACATCCTACATCATCTACTATCACACTCCCAAGTGCTGACTAGGAAAAAAAATCAATAAATTTAGGAAGACACAAGACTAATTACAGTAACTAAGTATATCTTAGTATTTTGATTAAAAGCAAACATTTGTGTTAAGCTGAGAAGAAGAAAACAACTATATTAATAGGAGTTTCATTCTACCTCTTTTTTTCCCCTAAGAAATGCACACAAATTTTATTCCAACAGTGTAAACGTTTGAGAACATAGGAACTTTCATACAAGTGTTCATTTAAAGGGAGGCATCTCCATGACATACGGGTTTTCCTAAGCAGACTAGGGCATGCAATATATGTGCAATTGGTTTTTTTGGCACATTATATTAGTTACCTAAAACCCAGATTTTCTATCCATAACATAAGAACAAAGTGTTTTGACAAATCTTAAACAGGAAGAACCATATGAGAGCTAGAAAAACACTATTATTAAGAACAATTGTTTCTTACAGGAGGCACACAGTATTTTAGTGAACCCATCGATATGATTTATATCATCACACATGCACTGTAAAAAGTGTATTGAAAAGATTCATAATATATGTTATCACATGTGAAAATAAGCATACAGCTTTTTTATATATATATGATAGAAATTGATTTTAAATAAATCACCTTCTAAAAGTTACAATCTACAGAAATTTATTATTGGCTTTGTTTTATTATTATTCTATAAAAATTAGTAGTAACATGACACACTCTATACAATGCCTTTTAAGTTAATATGTATGCCCAGTACTGGTCTTTAGTTTAAACTATGCAAGAGGGAACTTGAAATACCAAGTAAGGGCAGATATTTGCTCTTTCAAAATCAAAGTGGACTTAGTCCTTGACTTCATCAAATGCAGATTTAAGAAACAAGTGTGATTAACATTTCTTATGCTTGACCATAAAACAGAAATATTCATGCTGCTTTTCTATAAAAAAATCCGTATCTAAGGCAGGAATTTGCACAATCTATGCATAAAGCTCTACAAGCCAGATAGATAGAAACCCCTGCGTTGTTAGTCACCATCGGAGGAGGCTGCATAGTCAACTTTTTCAAACTGCTGGGGCAAAGGTGCCAGGGAGTCAGAGCAATATGGGATCCTGGGGAAATGGCAGAAAACTGGGACGGAAGTTCTGCTTCTGCCTATAAACCTGCCCTATTAACTGTGAGAGCTTTGAAAGCCTGTAAGATGGGATTCTTACCAATACAGCGGGAACCATCTGGGGATGTGACATGTCCTCGAGGGCAGATGCAGAAATAACTTCCCACGGTGTTGGAACATTCACCACCTTCACAGACTGCTGGGATGAAGCTGCATTCATCAATATCTACCCAAAAAAGGAAGAGAGAGGATGAGTATAAAACATTTGCATATATTGCTTTAAAAATAGGAAGGCAAGAGTTCTTCTGAAATGAAAATTTTATTTAGCTCAGATTTAATAATGTATTGCAAACAATAGCAGCAAAGCTGCTGTCAAGGAAGCATTTACAAGTCATTGATTCTGCCAGCTAATGCAGGCTTTCCTTACATGTTCAAGCTGCACACCACGCCAAGCCCTAGAGTATGTCAGAGCAGTCTAGGACTTCCTCTGAACGGCACATACTGAGCAAGATCATCAGGAAACATGTAACAGCTACAGTGCATACCAACATACCCCTTCTGCTTTTAAGCTGAATGGAGATGGCACAGCAGCCAAGCATGACAGCTCTGCATCTGCTCAGAGCTTCTGTGACCACAAAAAAATTGCTCTGTAGATCTAACTACTTTCTGACCTTCTTGTAACACTCTTGACTGTAGAGTTTATTTTGGCCAGTCTCTTCAGAACTACAGACCAAATGTGTTATTTGTATCTTATTTTTTTCCAGTTATTTTTAATCCATTCAAATATTTCCAATAAGTGGAAGCAGTGGTCTTGTCTCAACACTACATTTTCCAAATAAATACATATAAATGCATATAAATACATAACTTAGATGTCATCAAGTTCTTAAGTGAGCTGCTGTATGTAAGGAGAGGCTGCCAGGGAGCTCAGTGGCTAAGCTGGTGGTGTCCAGGGCCACCGGGCAACAGGGAGCTGTTCACTCAGTATATGGGTAACTGAGACAACAGGACTCAGGCAACAGCCTGACTGTAATGCTAAGTGCAAGGAGTGCAATAGAGCAAGCCAGAATTGAAGAAATGTCGATGAGAATTGGCATAATCATATATGAAAACGAACTAGGTTAAGTAATCATATGATTATACTACTGTAATGATCTTCAGAGACTGAAATATTTTTAGAGTCATTTTAGGAATCTAATTTTATTTTAAAATGACCTCTGCACATTCATCTTTTTGAGTGACTTTCAACAAAGACAAAGTGTGGCCCAGGTTTAACCTGGAAGGAATTATATGCAAACACAGAAAAGCATGGTCCAGCTTCCCAACTAGCTTGAGATGAATTATGTCTTCCAGTCAGAATGTACAATAACAGATTTTGTCTGGCTTGCCCCCAAAGGTAGTCGCATGTAGTCACAGATCTAGCATTTTGGCTTAATGTATTTCTAAATATCTAAGTTCAAAACAAATTTAAGACTACTGAAAGCAGTGGTACAAAACAAATTTAAGACTCTTTTGTACTGTGAAACAAGGTAAAAAAAAGTCAGTTTCATAACCCAGATTATCTCTCTCATGACAAATAACGCATAAGAAGCATCAGGAAAAGCACATAGGTCAGAAATATTCTTGTGATGACATCGAGAAGGTTTTTCCATTCCCTATAAGGAACTAGTGTAAGATCTTACAGACTGTTCACTGCACTTTTACAGAGACTTAGCATTTCCTTGGCCATTAATCTAGAGATGAGGAAATTTAGCCTGTGCTATTTATTAGAAGTCATTTATGTGGTGAATATTGTGCTTCCATCCCCACTTCACTCTCCACACTGAAAACTCAAAACAAGAGAAGAATGCCAAAAAGATCTGGCATGCAGAGGGATTATATTAAAAGGTAACTCCCTACCATGGGAAGGTCTGCACAAAGAACTCCCTTTAGATGTGAATCTATAGATAACATTCAAGTACTGGAAAGGAAAACTCAGTTTTGCACAATAACATTTTGTGTGAAAAAGTATATTTTGTTGTTAAAACATAACAGCTTATTAAAACATTCACTTGTGAACAGAACACACATCTTAAAAAAAAAAAAAAAAACCCACTGAAAACTGTTTGTGTCATTTTCAGTGTCATTATAGCAAAGACCATTTGTCTTACATGTAACATTCCTTCAAAATATTGAAGTAGATTAAACTACTTCCAGGATAAATATCCTGGAATATCCTTTTTATGTGTTTTATACCAAGAAGAGTAATCAAAGGAAGTGAAAATTTAATCTTTTTAATGAAGCTATTTAAGCATTTTGGAGGACTGCAAAAGTTCGAATTTTATATTATAATTCTTAAGGAATTATTCCCCACATTTTAGGTATCTGTGCTTTTTAAGTATGTACAAAAGAAAGGGTCATTTTTGGTAAGTCAAACCAAATTATTCTTTCACAAAAGACTTCATAGTTGCAGAGATTCCAGAATTCCAGATCATGGTATAAATCAAAACCAAATAATCCCCCAGGAAATCTCTAAAATCTTGCATTAATTTACTATATTAAAGGAAATATATATAATGTGGTGAGCTGCTTACCATCTGATTTAATCCAATGAAATGAAGCCATGTGTGTAAATCAAAACAGAACTGGAACCTGGTGCATGCTTTGTTGAGATCTTTCATGCAGTACACATTTTTCACAAGCTGTAACTCTTTTAAACAAGAACATCATCTTCTCTACACGCACACGCAAAATCTGAAACATTGTGCCAGAAAGGCAAGAAAATTGGACTAAGGCAGGATTCTGTAGGAAGAGATTACATTTTCTGGGACATAACACCTTATCATTGGCAGAGTCACTGGATGTTCTTGTAAGAATACTCCCTTATTCTACCATCTTTGGAAGCACACCTTCCATCTCAGGGAAATACCTGACAGTGCTCTTCTTCCTTACTACTGTAGCAGGTCTGAAAATATATTGAAAACCAATTCTAAAGCTCAGAGGCACCCAAACTTTGATAAAGAGAACAATCAGCACTGAAATGCTGTCTGAATGAACGGGATGGCACAACTAAATGAAAAAAGCCCTGTTTTAGTGCTTAGTCATTTTATATTTTAATTGTGTTTATGTCAGTTACTTTCCCAGGGTATTAATTTTGCTATTTTAATAGCAATTTTTTTTATATATAACTGAAATGCAACAGCATCCCTAATGCAAAAGAATAACAAATTATTTTGTAAATAATAAGAAAAATATAAACATCTGACTACCTAGAAAAATGGACTTTTGAAAGTGTGCTTCTCATTCATTTTCACTCTGGCACAGGTACTTGCTACTTTAAAGATTGTTAACTTTATTACAGGAACACAACACTTGTTCTTCTGTCAGAGGAAACTGAAATCCATCCTCCTTGTCCACAAAGTCCATTTAGGTAATCGGTTGCTGAAGTTTTCAGTACTGGTAAGATGGCAGAGCTGCTGGACACAAGCCAACCCTCTCACCCAGCTACATGCTCAGGTGTTTCATGCAGTTTAGGGCTCTCTCTCCTGCAAATGCTGTCTAACAACGATGGAGAGCTAGAAACAGAGGAAGTACCTTCTTGAGATCTGGGCAGCTAGTCAAACTGGAAGACAGTCTTCTTTTGATGAGGAAAACATTCTTTGTAATCAGCTAATATGGAGAACCTTTGTGAAAGGATATTCTTCCTATTTATTGGAGCAATGTCAAGTTAGTGGATTTTTTTGTTTCACTAATTTTTTGAGATAAACATTTTTCTCTTTCCCCCAATCTGATTCTTGCATACACAGTCCTTTTAGCAAGATCCCTGTCAATTCTGATTGGAAATTCTGAAACTTTACCTCAGAAAGAGCTATTTTTAGGAAAGCTGATTGAAAAAAATGTGCAATTTCCTCCCTTCCCCCCTCCAAAAGAGGCATAATTAACAGTCTTGGGGAAAGGGCTCCAAAGATCTGATGTCGCACTTAAGATGGGAAAACTGGTCACATCCAGTGTGTGAGCTAATTTTACATGTGTGGAATAAATTTTGCAGGTGTGAGTATTAATAGATGAGCTGTCTGCCAAGAAACCTAACCTGGCTACTTGTCAGCCAGGGCTCATGATTTTTACTGCAACAGTAAGCAGGATTTTAGGAATAACTGAATTAAAAGTAACAGGAACGGGGGTCTCAACTTTTGAATTTCAAAAAAGTGTTTCCTGAAAATGCTCTCAATCTGTACTAATTCATTGTAGTGTGAAATGTGAATTACACTTATGTAGTACGATTACATCTTGTTAAAAGAAGAAAAGTAGAAATAGAATGGTATCTTTTGAAAAGCTTCTTTGCATTTTGATAATGAAAAAGACTTAACCTGTGTCATAGAGCCCAAACCCTTTTGTGTCAATAGCAGAGTGCCAGACCTCTTTGGGAGACTGTGAGAGGGATCCTTACCTCCTCAGGTGCCTTTGACATATGATAATATGTAAGTAGTCAAGGATTATGGCATATCTTCAATTTGAGAGAAATAAGTAGTACTCATTTATTAAGCCTTTAAAGGTACAAAAGAGCATAAGACTACCTTGCATGTAAACCAGACAAGCACAATGGAAAGACCATTTTTTCCTCTCTGTTTCTCTATGTAAAATACATCTCTGGGCAAATGACACACATAAGTACCATTAATATTCAAAGTCAACGCACTAAAAATAGGCAGTAATCCATTCCTAAAAAGAAAATGAGAACTCAATATATTGCACTTCTAGGGAAAAAAAGGAGAGAGAAAGGGATATTTTTGCTAATTAAGGCATCAGTCTAAAGCTTGGGAGATCTGGAATCTGGTACAAGGCCTGTCACAGGCTTTTCCAAAATTTTTCATACTGTGCCTGTTGCTTGGATCCTTCTCTGACTTGCCCAGTAGTGGAAAGACTTACTACTGTGGAAAGTCTATAAATCAGGAACATAAAAAAGGTTATAAATAAAAGCAGTAATGTCAGAATCCTGAGGTGGATTCATTTTAAAGGTCACATTTTCCCAAATATCCTAAGCTATCTGCTTAAATTTCTACCTATGAAAGCACATGCACACATTTGCAGGCACAACTTGTCATATGTGCTTTGGAAACATTAGATATTTAAATATTTTTAACTGATGTAAAATTGTCATTAATTTTGGTACCTCTAGTGTCATTAATCTGAGGTTCAACATTTATCTGTCAAGCAGAATGCATCTCAATTTACTGAGCTCTACTGAAACATGGAAATATAATGCAAGTAAATAGTCTATCTAGCAAAAGAATAATTATTTATTGCTTGGCATAGCCCTAGCAATATCCGTTATTGCACAAAAAACATGACAGGAACATTCCTACTTATTCTAGTTATTGTTTCCAAGCAGGGGGGAAAAAAAAAGAAGAAAGAAAAAAACTAACAACTCACAAAAGAACATCTGGATGTTTAAGGCCAAAGGTTGTAGCAATGAATCTGAAAGGCCTGCAGAGTCAATGTAGGATTCTAGTCTCCCTCTGACAACTGGAGCCTTGCCTAGTTACTGACTCCAGCTTGTATTTTGTCCTTTGTAACCAGCAAATTGTATTTGATCTTGTTTTCCATACTTAAGCAAGGGAGAGGAGTGGACAGAATACTGAGTAGTACAATCTGTTCTCTACAGCATCAAAATCATCATTAAAACAATTAAGTTTGTATTAAATCAGTTTTCTGAGTACAGGTTCTAATATAGAGCAAACCAGCGCTCTGCATCTCTCTAAAAGGCCCAATCTACAATTACACAAACCCTGCAAGTAACTTCACTAGTATTAGTGGTATTAGCATGGTTTTATCCTTGCACTAATATTTTGGCTGCGAATCATTGGGAAATGTACAAGTAGCAGTTTCATTAATGTCATGGAAAATACAGTGCAATGTTGGTATTGTGGTTTGTTGTTTTTATTGTTGGGTTTTGCTTATTTTTTATTTATTTATTTTCCTTCCCCCACATAAGCCTCTGTGGGGAAGTCGGGCCCAGGGACTAACCACTATCTAATTTCTGCCACGAAGTGAAGTGGCAAGGCCTTACTTAAAACAAAGTCAAGGTGTATTATCTGTTCTGCATTAAGATGCCAGCCAAGCAGGAAATCAAACACCACAGATTACTCAACTACAAAAGTTTAAAACTACAAGTGATGTTTCACTTCTATCATGTGTATTGTCCAAGCATCACAAATTTTCAACCAGATATGTGTTAAAGGTATATTTTCTTTTTGCTGTGGATGCTCTCAGGGAGAACTATTAAATACAATTTTTAACAGTTAAATAGAGCTGTAGATGGATTAAAAAGCAAAGTGCAAAGAATGGTTTAATTACGCTTTCTAGAAGGAGACATATAATTGAGCAAGTTCCCCTTCTGGCATCAAAACACTTCAGCTGATGCCAGGCAGAAATGGAGCATGTACAGAATTCTGATCTACAACCAGCCAATATAAACTCACACAATTACTTGTACACAGTGGCATCCAGGGTAACTAACGATATGCCAACACCAAGTCACACTTACCAAACTAGGCTGAAAAAATTGCCTCTCTAAAACTTCAGTAAAAATAACCAACAAAAAACACCAAATGCCCTAGGTGCAGGACCTGTAACTGTCCATTTGAATTCCTTGGATTTTCTTTCAACCCATTTCTCCAGCCTGCCTACATCCCTCTTAACAGCAGCCCAAGAGCATAATCTTTCCCCACACACAGTTTGATGTCACCAAACTGATGAGATGCCCCCTCAGATGCAACTCATCGGGTCCCAAGAATTATGAGAACTTAAGTTCTCACATGAGATTTCTTAACTAAGTACTCTGCTACAACTGGTAGTTTCTCTCCTGTTGAACCCTGTCTATAGGCACATAGGCATGGATGATTATCCATGAAGAATCAGCAGCTGGCCCACTTTTCCTTGTGGGAACTGCTAATATAGTAGAAGTTGTCCCTGATACCCTTGGCCTTAACAGCTTCAAATTTAGTTCAGCTTTGTTTGTTTTTTTTTTTTTTCCCTAGCATTATTCCAATGTATTTCTAATTTCCTACTTAGTAATCTTAGTTCCTGTTTCCACCTCCAATATACATTTCTGCAACGGAATTTAGTTATGAGTTCCCCTTTTTAGCCATGATGACTTCTCAACAAGTCTGTTCATTATAGTGTGTATTGGGATGGACCATTCTCATTCTTGAGGAGCTTGTTATTAAAGAACTACTAAAGAAGAGTAAAAAAAAAAGTTCCTGGTTCTGTATTCTGCTACTCTTCTTCCTCAAGATCTTCAAGATCTTGCAGTTCATTATTTCATGGTCACTACAGTCAAGGCTACCATATCACATTCTCAGACAGTTCCTTCTTGCTTTCTGAGTAACAGTCCCAAGAGACTGCTAGACTGCTGTCACCTAGCTAGAACTACCTAGCATCTGCATCAAGAAGTTGGCCTCAATACCATCCAAAAAACTCTTGATTGCTCATGTCCCACCATGTTGTTATTCCAGCAGACTTCAGGGAGGTTAGTCTCCTATAACAAGCAGAAACTGTGATCTAAAATTGCTTAAAATTCATCTGCTGTCTCATCCTGATCAGGTTATCTACAGTAAACTTTCACTGCAATGTTACCCTTCCATTGCCTCATCTCTGATTCCCGACCCACAAGCTCCCAGCTAGCCTCCTGCATGTTTCACGGCAGGAGGCTCTGCATTCAGCCTACTCTTCTGGGTAAAATGCAAATTCCACCTCCTCCTCAGCTCAATAAGTCCACTTCAAACGAACCACAAGTAACTATTCATCACAAAAGGTAATTGGTATTCTGTAACATCATTAAATTAATATTATAAAAATTCTAAGCATTTTGAAACTAAGAGCACATTATAAAATTAAAAACTGGATTTTGGAAAAAAAAAGGAATTTTCAAGAATTCCTAAGGATTCCTTCTCCAAAAATGTGCCTTCTGCTTTCTACCTAAGCTCTAGTAAAGGTTATGAAAGTGGAGTCATATTGTCCTACTGCTCTAAGCAGGCCAAGGTAGAAGAGATTCGGAGACTCTTTTCCTAGAGTCTCAGAAAGGCTCTTAGTATTTCCTAACTTGTATAATGGCTCAAATGAACTGTATGCATCCCGATGCATCCCTTTTGTACGCTCTGTACCCTGGTTACAGAGCCCTCACCTTTGTACATTTGTTTGACGTCTGTCAGCACATGCATGCACAATTGCATACGGGATGTATACAAGCTGCTTCTGTTTCTCCTCAGCCATAAGGAAAGCTTTTACAGCTCTACTTCTGTCACCAGAGCTCTATAGTAGAGCTATTTTTTGGTAAACACTTTCTTGTGGAGTTTTTAAAAGAGGACAAACATATGCTTACCCTAAAACGTAATAGAAGTCTGCACTGTACACAAAACTAAAGTGTGAGGTAGCATTAGAAATAAGCTACAATACATGTGTTTGAGTAAAACTGAATCCAGTATAATGCAATCGGGTAGCATATTTAAATTACTGCCTACCCACCAGCCAAGCAGTCTTCTTACTGATGTGCTTTAAATATGAATTGATTGGTTAAACTTCCATAGTTTTAGCCTCTTTTGGAGGTATGTCAATTAACTCACATCAGGAAACAATTATGTACATCAAAAGGTAATATATAATTCTTGAAAATTTCATTGCCATAAATATCTAGCCTATGCAAATTACTGCAGGTTTTCTGGTGTGATCAGTTCAAATTGTAACAGTAAAGTCTTCATCAAAACCACAACAACTCACTCAATGTTTTTATTTCGTTGCTTTAAGCAACACAGATTTTTTGCTATTAGATAAATGAGTATACTTACTGAATAAACTTGCCCTGTTTGTAGTGTTTCAGTCTTAATTTGATCTGTAAAATATAGCACAACCCCCTCCTTGTATCTCAAAAAGGATGTTTGCTACGTTCTTTTTATATACACCAGCTCTTCTTCCAACACAAATTTTACACAGAAGTAACTTCACAAATCCGTTCCCAAATCAGCCATATTTGCTTTCATACTGTGGTCAGCAGACTGACAGTATCTATCCATATTAGCTATTTTGGACATTTATGAAAAAAAATTCTAATAGTTACTGTAATACTTATTATTTGCATATTCACTTTAAGTGTACTTAGAAACACGATAAACATTTTCTTTATCCAATCTGACAGATCAGACAGATAAATCTCTAAACAAAATATGAACAACAAAATAGAAAAAAACAATAAACATGAAGAAACACAAATCATGCAACAATGTTTTTATGCCTATTCAGATCAGACATTGCAACTGTTCAGTATTTTCTCTCTCATTATCAGAGAGCTTTAATGATGACTATAAAATAGTACTGAGTGATGCTTTACTTACCCTATTTTGTATAAGGTCTCTGTTATTGTTCACTTACCTTCACATTTCTGAGTTGCTTCATTCTGCTTGTGACCTGCAGGACATTTGCACTCATAAGAACCAACTGTATTAATACAATTTCCTCCTTGGCAGACTCCTGGAATAGCCTGGCATTCATCAACATCTACAAGGGTAAAAAAGAAGATTATTTGACATAAAATACAAAATCTCATCATAAATCTTACAGGTAGATAAACAGCTGTATTTCTGATATTATTCTTAAAAACAACCAGAGCAAGCCTATCCCAACAGATTTCTTCACTTCCACACCACCATACGATATGGCAGTAACATCACTAATACGACTTCCACCTTCATACATGTTTTATTCCATTCTATAAGTGCTAAATTTTCCATGTGTTGACTTTGGATTTAAATGATTTCAAATATAGAAGCTCACATAAGTCAAAGTTATACTACTTATTCATGATATCCTTTGCCCTCAGATCATTCCTCGGTCATCAACATACACAGATTGTTTTTTTTGAAAGCACCTTTATCCATACGTATGGACTACCCTAATACCAACCTCTACTACATATGACAATTCTTGCAGGATATTCTTTTCTGGACAAAAATCACACTGCAGAAGCCAATAGAAACATGTTCTAGTCAACCAGCATTAGATGGTATTGCAACCTATCTGCATAGTCTGTAATTACTGAAGTAATAAGAAAGACTAGAATTTCACACATATTTTTTCAGGCTGGACTTTCAATGAACGCCCTTAGAAAATATATTTGCCATGCTTGCTTTACAGCTGACTTTCAGTAATTTCCGCTTGTATTTTAATATACGCTATTTGCATTGCAAACTGTGTTTTCCCCCACTCTCATTTGTTTATATATAAAACAGCCTATATTTCCATAGGTTTTTATAAAAACTATCACATGACTCGCTGTGTAACTGCTAATAGGTAGTTAAAATAATACAGAGCATCTAAGAGTATTTTATGAAATACTAATGTTAAAACAGACAGTGAAACTCTTTATGCAAAAGGAAAAGGAGAACAGGCTTCAGATTAATTAAACTTTCATATACCTATATACCTATAGATTTATTTATTTATTTATACTTTGATATCTAGCTTCTCAATAGCCCTAGCTTTTACTATTTTGTTTAGTTTAGATAATCTAGAGCAACCAGAGAGGTCAGATAAAAAAACCTGCACTAACTCCTTTACAAAAAAAATCGTATGTTGTAAACATGTACAACATTTTTCTAATGCTTGAAAGCTTTGCTCCAAAAAACTGTCGAAGTTCCTATGTGAGACAGACTTTTAGTAATTTTTCCAGTCACACAGTTTAGCATTTCATAGAAGAAAGAAAAATTAACAGCTTTTGCTAGCTGTCCACAGTATGAAACAGAAATCAAGAGAAGGTCCTTTTAAAGTCATAGAAAAAGAGGACACAGAGCTTCCAAACAATTCTTTTTGTGATGAGATCAAATTTCTACCATTTTACTTTCTCAGATGACAATTAAGTTTGGAATGCAAATGTAATAGTAAAGCAACATGCTGCCTTTTTAAAAGCCACACTTTTATGTCATGCTTTCCTCTATTTTGATTAAAATATCTATTTAGGTTTTTTTATACTTTAAAAGCATTTATATATATGTAAATACATATTTAAATGTGCACATGTATATGTATATAATCATTTTTCCTGATGATTTCCAAGTGTTAATTGTTACAGTATTTTTCATTTTTAGTCCATTGCTTGCACTATTAAATGAAGCAAGTGGTAAAGCATTATTTAAAATGCAAAAGAAAGCCTCTTTTTTCCTCTTTGCTTTCATGTTTTTGTTTTTCTACCTTTTTCCTACCACAGTCAGTTCTTTGCCACTATAAATCTAGAAAAAACAGAAATACAAATGGCATAGGGCAATGTATAAATGTATAAAACACAGTGCTCTTTTCAGAGGGATATTAATTATCCAAAGCTCTTAAAAACACTGAAACTTCACCTGTGCTGGTGGATTTTAACATTTCCTCAGCAATACAACATATCAGTCACCAGCTCTTCAATTTCAGCAGACATAACTTCTTATAACAAGAAAAATCCTTTTTTTAATTAAAATTTTAATTAAAAACTTTTTAATTTTTTAAATTATGGCTTTTAATTTAATTATAAGACTTATTTGTAAGTACATTTGCTGAAAATGTCCATATTTTGTTCCTTAAGCTGTGCTGATTTAGTTAAGATAGCACAGTGTCCAAATGTATCAGTTAGATGTGAATTATTTAAGGACTTTATTGGATGCATAAACTTTCCAGAACCATTTTTCTTTTAAATAACTAGTGCTGGACATGATCTAATCTACTTGGAAAGCAAACTTTTCCTCTTTGAAGTATTTTAATGAACTTGGACATGATTTAAAAACAACTAGATAGAAGACGAGTTTCACAATTTAATCACACCCAGCCCGCCCCATAGCTTCCTTCTGTGTACAGCTAATACGCTGTTTTTGTCTTTTGACCTTTGGACATCAAAACACATTCAAGATATCCAGTGTGTCTTTGCCTTGTGGCATTTATTAATGCTTGTTTAATTTAAGCCAACTGTGTCAGCACATCAGTGGTTAAAAATAACTTATTGATGTTGCCCATAGCAGCAAATATCTGAAAGAGGAAAATTGGAGTTCACTTGTGGCCTTTACTTCGACAAAGAAAGATCTGTTTGATTCTCACACGTGTATCTCTCACTACTCCTTAAGTCAAAGATAGTAAGTAATAATAAATTAATTGGAGGAACAGCAGGAAATTAATATTTCCAGAAACAGAAAAGCTTTCAGTAAAACTTTGAAGTTAACAAAATTAATGATTTCATTCACTTCTTTCTATGTTAAATCCTACGGTTTTAAAGAACAAATAAATACCAAGCTCTGGTGAAGCCTGGCATGCCAATCACACTGATGCAACACAGTGAGTTACTTGTCTAGGGAAGAAAACACAAATAGTCTCACTATGTAAGGTGAGATCTTGCAAATCCTTGAGTCACAGAAGCTATCTTGCTCTTTGGTGCTAAAATCAGTCTTAGTTTGCAGTACATTAAACTTAAATGGAAAATTTTGCTAGTTATGTTAAATTTAAAGGGAATTAATACATTCAAATGAAATGTCTGGCTACAAAATACATATTACAATGCTGCCTTCTCATGTCAATTCAAGTTTGTTGCAATATATTTAGATTTCCGTAATTGAGAAAATTTAGAAAAGCCAAAACTTTTTATTAAACAGGCCTATTTTATGATTTTCTTCCTGAATGTTTCTAATCTTAAGATACAGAATGATTTATGCAGGTGTACTCTTCTCTGGGTGAAGAACTGGCTGGATGGCTGAGCTCAGAGAGTGGCGTCAAATGCAGTTAAATGCAGTTGATGGCAGGTCACGAGCGGTGTTCCCCAGGGGTCAGTGTTGGGGCCAGTCCTCTAATACTATTGATGATGTGGATATGAGTGCACCACTCTCAGCAAATTTGCAGATGACACCATGCTGGCAGGAAGAGTTTATCGGCTAGAGGGCAGGAAGGGTCTACAAGTGGGAGTGCAACAACCCCATGAAGCGCTATAGGCTTGCGGCAGAGCATCTGGAGGGCTACATGGCTGAACACGAACCAGCAGTGGTCCAGGGAGCCAAGAAGGTCAAGGGCCTCCTGGCTGTATCAGGAACAGTGCAGCCAGCAGGACCAGGAAAGGGATCATCTCCATGTGTTCGGTGCTGGTGAGGCCGCACCTCAGATACTGTGTTCAGGTCTGGGCCCCTCACTACAGGAAGGACATGGAGGTGCTGGAGCGTGTCCAGAGAAGGGCAATGAAGCTGGAGAAGGGGCTGGAGCAGAGACCTTGTGAGGAGCAGCTGAGGGAGCTGGGGTTATTTAGTGTGGAGAAGACGAGGTTCGGGGGAGACCTTGTTGCTCTCTACAGCAGAGAGGCAGGGGTGGATCTCTTCTCCACAATAACTACCGACAGGACAAGAGGACATGGCCTCAAGCCGCACCAGGGGAGGTTCAGGTTAGACATTAGGAAGAATTTCTGCACAGGA